>VNKB01012383.1:0-49513 GCA_008042735.1 Drosophila leontia
TTCCCAGCTTTACATTTTCTCTACATTTACCGATCGTTTATATGGCAGCTATATGATATAGTTGTCCGATTTTCATAAAATTTTTACCAAAATGCTGAAATAATATAAAATGGCTATGTCTCAAAAATGATGCAAAAATATTGAAAAACAGCCAAGTTATAATTTTTTTTCTAAAAATTTATCGAACATTTGTATGGGAGCTATATGATATAGTCGTCCGATCCGGCCCGTTCCGACATATATAGCAGTGAGAGTATATAGAAGACTATATGCAAAGTTTCATTCAGATAGCTTTAAAACTGAGGGACTAGTTTGCGTAGAAACGGACAGACGGACGGACGGACAGACGGACAGACGGACAGACGGACATGGCTAGATCGACTCGGCTGTTGATGCTGATCAAGAATATATATACTTTATAGGGTCGGAAACGTCTCCTTCACTGCGTTGCAAACTTCTGACTGAAATTATAATACCCTGCAAGGGTATAAAAAGTGATAATAAAACTGCAATTAAATAAATTTTTACCTTTATTATTAATCTGTATTGAATAGTATTTTTTACTGTTCCCCGTAACTCACTTTGTTGTCTCCAAGTGTATCGAGTTTGCATATCCTTTGCGGGCTTGGGACATCCGGTTCGCATATAAAACCGCCAATAATCCTTCGACCCTGATTCAGTCGGACGCGACTCTTACTGACGGCGGTGACCATGTCGAGTATTATTAGTGCCTGCTCGGTTTGCGGCGACCAGAGTTCCGGGAAGCACTACGGCGTGTCCTGCTGCGATGGATGCTCCTGCTTTTTCAAGCGAAGCGTGAGACGGGGCAGCAGCTACGCCTGCATTGCCCTCGCCGGGAACTGTGTGGTGGACAAGGCGAGAAGGAACTGGTGTCCCTCCTGCCGCTTTCAGCGATGTCTGGCCGTTGGAATGAACGCCGCCGCCGTCCAGGAGGAGCGGGGTCCCCGCAACCAACAGGTGACCCTCTATCGCGGCACCCGGAGGCATCCTGCGCAGCCCCAGCCTACGGCCACACCGCATTCGCAGGCGCTGCACTTTCAGATTCTTGCCCAGATCCTGGTGACTTGTCTGCGCCAGGCGAAGGCCAACGAGCAATTTGCTCTATTGGAGCGCTGCCAGCAAGACGCTATCCTGCAGGTGGTGTGGAGCGAAGTCTTCGTCCTGCGAGCCTCCCACTGGTCGTTGGACATCAGCTCTATGGTGGAGGGATGTGGCGATGATCAACTAAAGCGGCTCATCTCTGAGGCTCAGCAGCTGAGGGCTGACGTGCTGGAACTGAATTTCCTGGAGACGCTAATCCTGTGCCGGAAGGGTAAGTTGCATCCATCTCTACTTTAAAGCTTGTTTTTTAAATTAAATTACTGCTTTTTAAAGAATTGGCTCTCACTGCCGAGTATTCAGTGATCCTGGGAAGTCACTCGAATGCAGCCCTGGTGTCCTTGGCTCGGTACACACTGCAGCAGTCAAACTATCTGCGCTTCGGGCAGCTCCTGCTTGGCCTCAGACAACTATGCCTGCGACGCTTCGACTGCGCCTTATCCTGCATGTTTCGCACCGTAGTCTGCGATTTATTAAAGACACTCTAAAGATATTCCTAATAAATAGAATAGTTCATAAAAAAGCTTATATGTAAATCACTTTATCTTCTATTTGTATAAAAAGTGTCGCCTTTTTTTAGATATAAATAACTCGGCTTGTACTGTTGTCTTGACTATTTTGTTATTAAGGCATTCTTCTTGGTCGAAGTAGTGACGATAACTACACTCAGAATTAAAAATCAGCGTCCTGTCTCCTGTGAGTCCTGCGGCCACAAATGTATGATTTCCCTTCAATTGTTTTTAATGTTTCAAAGCCTGTAATTACAGTTGCCCGAGCTGGCGATGGTTATACTAAGAAGGTTAAATCTCATAGAAAAGTGGCGGGCACACTAAACTAAGAGTGCCAGAACATAGATCTTCGCCTGTTGTTCGGCAGGCGATCCTACTTCTGATGTCGGAGAAAAATCAGCAGCGAGGGACTAGGACTTAATCGAAAAACACGCTGGGCTACTGCCAACGAAGCCGCAAGGCTTTTAAGGGGCCCTATGGCCGACATCAGGTATCGCCTCGTCACCGGAATGAATCGAAGGAATTCGAGCAGAAGACTCGAAATTATCGTTTCCAAATTTTATTTGTAGATATGGAAAGATCGCCGCAAATAAGGCTTGAAATAATAACTTTAATAATGTTAGCTAAATTAAGATAGTTAACGCAGTAAGGCGTTTTAAGGACCCTTATGGGCGACATCCGGAGCCACCTCGTCACTGGCATGAAACGATTTAATGCGTTTTACAACGTGAAACAACACGTGAAACTAGTTAAAATGGATCCGATTCGAATGTTTGAATCATATACTGTTAAGTTAATAAGCGACTTTCAATTATTAATAGACCATGTAAATAAATATTTGTATGGTACAGGGAAACCAATAGTTTTGGAGGAAATCAATTTAATTAAACGAATAGCGTTAAAATACTTTAAACATTGCCCAGGATCTACTCTTTTTGGGGCAGCTTTTGCAAAGATGACAACGAATAGCGTTAAAATACTTTGCCCAGGATCTAATCTTTTTGGCAGAGCTCGCACAAAGCGGTCAACCGTTTTGATCATTCGAATTCTTTCGGAGAGAGAAACAACCAAATAGTCTGAAAAGGGTCTCTCTCGCTCTCGTTAACCGGTTACGTAACCTTAATGTTGAGACCTTTTTGGGAATCGGGACTCAACCCTGCGAGCTCTGCTTTTTGGGGCAGCTTTTGCAAAGAATGACAATCTTGAGGCTGTAGGGCAAAATGGTTTCTGTCACGCAATAAACAATTGGAGTTGCTCATCAGGGGCAATCCTTACAATCGTGGAGTCATTGCCAACTGACGATAAAGTAGAAAAAATAGTTGCGAGCGATTTTAGTATTTGTCCGGAAGCCGATTCATTTGGGGCAGAGGATTTTGCCTATGCATGTTTCTGTGGGTATCTTACAAATAAATGAACTCTAATGTCTCACATTTCGCAGTGCAAGCGTTCTCGCTGCACCCCGAGGTACTAGGCTTTAGGATTAAGCATCTATAATCAGCATTTACAATTTATCATTTCAATTTCATGTTCCACACGCGCTAGCCAACACTATAAATAAAGTCATTTCCGGAATTGTATTCAATTGAGTAAGCACAAAGTGAAAATCTATAATCTATAGTCGCCTGCTACATCACTTTCATCGATGTGCAAGCGTTCTCGCTGCAACCCGAAAACCACAGACCAAACTAAAATAGACAAAAGCAATTTCAACTTTGGATTGGGACATTTTACGAACACAAGATATACCTTAAAACGAAATAATACAAAATTTTTAAATACTTATTTTACTAACAAGTGGAACAAGCCTCCTGTGGAAACCACTTAAAAATTTCTAAATAAATAAAATAAAAAAAAAAGAACCGACAACCATGCCTGTCAAAGGTGCCCAATTCCACAAGCACCAAGTGGCGGGGATGCTACTAATCCGGAGCACACCTCCAAGCCTCGTCGACCGCTGTCGAACGAGGCGTTGTGTTACGGTCTGGCCCTCTTTATATAGGGCCTGGCGAGACTTCAGTGTGCCCGTCACTTTCGTGAGAGATTATACCTTCTTGGTGGGACCGTTGCCTGCTTGACAAGTGTGATCGTAGATGGGCACGCCCAAATGATTTGAATTTATGTGGAGGAAGAATTTAATTTTATCATCTGAACGGTTTGCTTTTGCCATAAAGTGTGTTGTTTGTGACTTCCGTAATCGTATGACAGACCAGCATGTAACCGAACGAGTTTTTTTTAAATCATTAAAAGCAGATTTGTGTTAAATAAAACCACTCTATGGTCGATACCATATCCTTTATAATGTTGTTATAATTTTTCAATACCAAGGATCGTAAATAAGAGTTGCTTGAGAGCGGGTGTAATATTTGTTTTTTTTTTAAGTTCGATGATTTCTATTCACTTTTTAAATTAAAAACAGTCTATTAGCTCTTATTTGCTGTTTATGGTTGATGAAATCAAAGGCTCCAAATTTACCGAAATTTTCAGAAACAGGAAATCTTTATCCAAGTTTTGCTAAACATTAAAAAATATCAAAAAAATCTATATATCGATATTTTTTACGATATTTTTAAATATCATCGTGTAATATTTTTGTAACAGCAAATATTATCAATACGATATTTTTTTAAAAACCAACTACCCTATTGTATTTTATTCGGTTTCGAAAATCAATGTGGTATTATCCCGATTTAGAGATTCGAAAAGATTTGTAGGTAAAGATGATGGCGTTTGTGGCAGACAGTATATTTACGTGCTATAATTATAATTCCCTTTGTTTTTAAATAAAATTAAAAATTTTTTTTAAATTATATAATACAATTTAAATCTATTTTACACGAGAATACTATTTTCATATCCGTTTTACATACATACCGTGTAGTTGCTTTAACTTCTACGACTCTCTTGTTCAATTTCCACACCTGAAATTCTGTATTTAATTTTTAAAATTAAATTTCAAGCAAAAATCTAATATATTTAACGTTATACAAATATATACATGGACAATACGTATACTTGATAAAACAGAAGCTTTCGTTTCGATGTTGAAATTCCAGTGATAGTTGCCAAAACATATCGATGTTCTCATCGATGTTTCACCACCTCTAATAAGCTTTAAAAGCTTTCACTTTTCAAGCTAAACTAGCAACACTGTGGCGACTCGCGAGGTTGTGTACTAATATAAATGCAAATATAAATTACAAAAAATTCGTCGCGAGCGGTTGTGTCGGTAAAAAATAGCGCGTCTCGGCGAATGACGCAGACCAGAAGATTCTGCACATTCTGCACTCGAAGATTACAACAACTACGCCGGATAACCGCAGCAACATCAGCAGCCGCAGCAACAAAACCAACAATCTAGAGGAGACGGCGCGTCGCATTAAACTTAGTCGCAATTAGTCTCTAAATTCCGAATAGTTTATAAAGAACGGTGAGTAAATTGATGCATAAAGAGATGTGCAGCGTTGCAAAGTGTTCTTACATAATGCAGCCGCCGCAGCAGCTGACTTTTATGTGCGATTTGTTGCTGTTGTCGGTGGTGGTACCACCCTAACCCACCCCTTTCCCATTTATATAGCCGCCTCTTGCCTCTCTTGTTTTGTTTATAAACATTGAGAGAAAAGCCGCTGCAGCAGCGGCAGCAGCAGAAATAAGACAGTAGTTTTTATCACAACTAAAGTACAAGGTTATCACAGCAGCAACACAAAACCCCTTTACCCCGCATCCACCCCATTTGCTCATTTGTTTTTGTACACACGCCATCATTCGCCGACTAGAAAAAAACATCAACAAAATTATTGATACACTTTTCTAATACCCTTACATTTCGAGGAGAAGAGTGCTGAAAACGTTTAAGAGCCTTAGAAACAAGAAAGTGAACCTGAAGACCACAAAATTTATGTTTAAATTCCTTAAAAAATAATTTTTAAAAACATTTTAGAAAGAAATAAAGAATAATTTCAGTTTTTCAAATACCTTCTTATTTTTAAAATTCAAAATTTATTATGTCAACTTATATTTTCGTTGGATATAACGAAAAATAAATGTGACTTTGCCGAGTACAATTTTGTAATTTAATTTATTTTATTAAAAAATTATTCTATTTGTAAACTATATGTTTTTAATAAGTATATATGTTGTATATTTAGAAATAGGACACAGGAAAACCAAATTTGAAAAACATCATAAGGATTTTATGTTGTTTAAGGTAGAATTGGCTTGTAATAAAAATATATTATTACTTTTATTAAAGTAGAAATATATTACTTTAAATGACCTTCATTGTACATAGACATATAACAATACATTGCTAGTAAAAAGTTTATAATATAAATAGTAATAATTTCGCTAGGAGCTATAGAAATCCTGAATGTACATACATACATATTTTAATTCCAAAAATATCCCCTTTTCGGAAAAGCCCCTTGGTTCGGTGAAAAACCCCTTTTCCCATTAATCATGTAAATGCAATGGGGGTTTCTTATTAATTTCTTATTACAATTCAAGTTATATATTACCAAAGTTCTTAAGATATAATTCTAAACACTGTTAAACGTTCATGCTACCATGACATCAAAAAATAAAGAAAAAACGGAAATCAAAGATTAATTTAATCTTCCTTTCGGGAAACTCAAGAATCTCTAGCTTCCGCAAATCTCCTTGAAAGAGTAACCTAGTCTCGGCGTGTCTGATTACTTTTCAACGATTTTGAGTCCTCGAATTCATACCCAGAACACCACCCAATCAGCAATCCTGCAGCAGCTGTTGTTGCCACTGCTCCCATTACTCTTGCGTGGGTGCTGAATATTTGTTGTTGTTGTTTCTGCGCTGCTGTTATTGAATTTTCCTCCTTCGGCCATCAGCTGCTCTACTCGGCTCTCCTTCGTCCCGTCCGCATCCTTTGTTTCCAGATGTGGGGATGTGGGTGCAGCCGTGACCGTGACTGACAGCCCAGTAACCCCCAAAACACCTACCACATAGTGGACGATGTTATTGTTATGGCATACTTGCCCAACCGCAGCACTGTGGGAATTTTAAACTAAAACAAAAAACTTTCAGATAGTTTTTAGTGCGAAAAAGTTGGTCTAGAAAATGCATTAAATATATTATAAAAAAGTTTTTAAAGAGTCTTAAAACACTTTGAATTTCAAAGTTGAGTTTTAAAAGTCAAATTAAACTGAATATATTCTTTGTCAATTCTTAATAGTGCCTAAGAAAAATAATAATTAAATGTAAACTTTAATTTAAATATTTTTAAAATAATCTTACAACTTAATCACTAAGTGACGTTAAAAAAACATATTTTTGCCTGAAATTAAATTCCACCCTAACTCTGCGGTTGCTGCCTGAATTTCAAACGTGCCAAGTCCTTGCCTGAAAGATGAAGACGTATTAGAGAGGGCGATTGAGATGGTTTTGCTGCCACTGCCTTGGTTATTTTATTTCATTTTATTTTTCTCTTTAATTTTAATTGCTTTGAGGAACAGTAGAAGCCCCTGGTTGCTCCCGAAAATTCCCCAAAGCATCGGGCACAACGAGTTGGGAAATGTAAAGCGAAAGCGAAACCAAAGGCAATAAATTCAGAAATGCAAATAAAATTCGAAAGTTGTTGTTCCTCCCCCCACATGTACATATTTGATTCTATTTTTTACCCCGGCCAGTTGACAGGGGAGGACGTGTGCGTGGGCATCCCTGCTGCCAGCTAGGCAACACAACACAGCACAACACAATGACCTGGCTGTAAATCCCGACCTTGGCTTTGCATAGCGACCTTTGCGCGGCTCAGTCCTTTTTTTTTCCCCCAATGCCACAACGAATATCCCCCAGCGTCGCCCGCGTGTCTGGGGGCCAAGACGGATTCACTCTCCGATCCGGGTTCTATTTCTAGCCAGCTGCTTGGACTTTTAGTTAGGAGGCGTGGCTCAGCGAACATTCTGACAAATTAATACTACCATGGCAACGAAAAGCTGGGAAATTAAAAATGATTTGCCAACTATCTATCTACCCGGTTTTAGCAGCTGTTGGCGGGAAAATAAATGTGGCTAAGCTATTATCCCATTATAAGTTGTAGCATTTTCAAAAGAGCATTAATTAAATTAATTATTCATCTAATTGCCATACAAATTGCAAATAGTATAGGTCTGTGTCCCTACACAGAAAAAGTTCCTGCAGTAAATCCAACCAATTTCACAGTCAAAGTGCATTAACCCAAAATCATGGGTTGATTTTACTGTAAACTACAGTATAACGACGTAACACGTTAACTATTAGGACTGCGCTACAGTGAATCCAACCACGATTTTGCAGTAAAAAGTCCTCAACCTAAGAAAATGGTAAAATACAGAAATCGTAATAAAGTGTATCTCGTTCTTTTTCCCTATCTCTCCCTCTCTCTCTCTGAGCTTCGAAAAACGAACAGTAATTTACAGTCTCCAAAGCCAACAACAAAATACACAGTGTGTATTACACACATAATTTAGGACGTAAGGGTTTCTGTATTTGTCTGTAACAACCGTTTTTTACAGTTTCGTACAGTCAAAAATCCACCAACAAAATGTATTTACTGTACTTTACTGTAATTCAACCCACAAAAATAGTATATTCAACCTACGAAAATTTTTTCTGTGTAGTCACTAATTAGTATAAATCTCTCCACTAAAAGGCTTCCTAAAAAGAAACTACAACTACTACAAGATTATAAATGGAATCTAGGTATATTTTAAGAACCTTTGAGTAAATTTCCTCTAGCTCAACAGGTGATGGAGTCGGAAATAAAAAGCAAAAGTTAAAAATAAATCTGATTAACATGAATACACTATATAAAAAGTCAACATATCACACAGTTTGTGTGTTTTTTTTTCTAGCAAAACGTGATTGAATCTACAAGAAAAAGATTAAATAAAATATAGTTTTTGTTTCTATTGTAATATTGATAAAGGTATTTCGAAAACAAAGTCTTAGAACTATGGCGATTAGCAAAACAAAATAAATACAAAAAAAAAACAAGGCAATTTAAAGAGCCTGCAAAAGGCATATCAAACACTTTGCGGGCCAAGGAAAGATCACTCGTCTATGCTTTTGATTGGGTCCGAAACGCCGGCGGACAGATATGGGGAGTGCGTATATTTGCCACAGAAAATTATGTATACGCAGCGTTTCCTCATTGAGCGGTTGAGCGCTGCTCGCTGCTGACGCAAAATAAATGAAACGATTTTGAAAATAAAAGCAACTCATCTTTTCCCCCCAACGCTGTATTGCTTTTGTCCATTCTATGCTATTTCTGTTGTGTTTTCTAGCTTCTTTGCCTTCGATTCTGTCTTTTTATTTTCCCGGGCTTGCCAATTGATGAATTTAGTACAGAACGCTTTCGTCAATTGGCTTGGTTTTGGACTGGAGCTCGCTGCACTTGCACTGACGTCACGTCGGCCGGGAGGCAAAGTGCCCCTAACTCACTTAACACATCGACGGTCCGATTGGCAACGACGGTTCCACTATATATATATATATTTTCAATTCGGACCTGGGGGAGCCGTGCAGGGGCTGTAAAACGTCTCAATTACCGATAATAGGCACTGCCAAATGTTATCTTTGCGAAGGCAAAAGAGGGACGGGGGCCTGGATGCGTCCATTTGGTGTGCGTCAGTAGGGACCAAACCTCGGCGGTGATAAGGAACGGCCAGCGGGGACTACCGTGGCCAAGATTTACGATAGCCAGCGAGTTTTAACCGGTTGAACCTACTACCCCTTGAAAACTGGCATAAGCACTAGTAAACAAATTGAACTTTCTTATAGAAGTTAAGGTACTTTACTAATTTTTAAAAATATAAACATAGTTTCAATACAATTTTTTTTATTTTGAATTATTCTAAGTTTGTTTATCTTCCGTTAGAGCACTTTGATCTCGGGTTTTTGAATAGCTAGAACCACTTTGACACCTTTTATATTTCCAGGTTCAATTGAGTATTAGAAAAAAAGCTATATATAAGAAAATCTGTTGGTCAATAAAAGCTTAAAAAGTTATTTAATCCTAAGAAAACTTGCTGGTATTTAGTTGGAAAATAATAGAAATAACAGAAAACACGAAGTTGTAAACAAAGTAACCAAAATTAAGCCTTAAGGTGCAACATTGCTTCTAAAATTCTCAAGTACGAATTCGGCGAGAATCTGTTTGTTGGGATCAGTCATCAAAATTAATTAAAACAACAATACAATATTTTCTTATGTTATTTTACTAATACAAGTTTTAGAATTTTAAAGTAAAGTTTAAATTACATTAAATCTAAACTGTTAATTAATATAATTAAAGTTTTAATTATAAATCCTCTAAGATCTAGTTCTAAATATAATTTATTTCTTTTAAAAGTATAAACTGTCTTACAACGACTTGCACTATTGCTATTCCAATTTATTTTTCCCTAATTTAAGCGGATATTCCAAAGAAAAAGGACTTTACCTCACATCACACATCACAGAAACCAATGTAAACTTGTTCGATGCCCCCCCGTAAAGGGCAAATGGTTACTGACTTTTGGCAACATATGTTGGTGATGGGCTGCTCTTAATATAAATCGCTTTTGCATAGCTAAGTTGGCCAAAACTATTTTGGTGTCAAAGCGTTGACAAGACGGACTCACACAGATACAGATGTAAACAGTTGCGAGTGACAGGCAACAACAAAGGGGCTGGGCTGGGTCTGGTTTGGGGTCTGGGAAAACTCCTCGGAAAATCGCCCAAGGACTTTGAGTGATAACAATCCAATTTGTAAAAGTTGCAGTGGGGTGGTATGTGGAGGCTGAACTTTTGAAATTTTACAATTACCAGTCGAAGGCCAGAGCCTCGAAATGGCTGAAATTTTCTGCACCAAAAATTTGTTGGGCAGACCAATCCAATCCCCGGTAAATGGCAAAAATCATTTCTCATATTTACTGGCTGGTAGATTTTGTTTTTAGCACAACCCGTGTATTGTGGTGTGTGGCCAACGGTGTGTGAATGATTTAATTAACAGTTCATGCCTGGAAGTGTCGGGTAATTACGAAAACCTGACATTGTCATGCAATGCCAAAGGTAAATTCAGCCAACTCAGTGAATTCCCCAAGCTCACCGCAGCCGCTGAGTGGGAGTGCGGACTGTTGGGATGCTGGGGAACTGCGTGGATGGATGCTAATTCCTAACCAAAGGTCGCAATATCAACAATATCAACTATAGCTGATATAGCCGCCCCTTGTGACTGGTTAGGGTGCCTGTGGTGGTGGTCAATGAATAACGGGATTACGTTTAATGAGTCCACAAAACAGACCCACACACAGCAGCTCGTTCAGAGGTTCCCTATTCAATTAGCGAGCGAGAGAGAGAGTAATCTATACGAAAAAAAAGTCGTGTATTGTGCAACTGAAAGGCAAATTAAGGTTTAACTTTTGGCATAATTAATCCCTCAATTGAGTTATGTATCACATATAAAGGTGAAATATTCGTTAACTATTTTATTTTTTATTATTTTAATACCTTTGATACTTTGCATTTTCCACACATGGTGGTTAGGTGCAATCAATGACCCGCCAATCAGTGTCATTTGTTCGAAGCCAAACCACCAACCATGTGCGCCCCCCCTAAACCTTTGCCCTGTGACCTTTGCCAGTAATTATATCTCTAGCCACTGCAGTCGTCCTGACAGCGGAGTCGTCCATCTCTTCATCCGAAGCTCAATTACAGAGAGCTGTGTACAGGATACTTTCAGGTGCAGCCACAGGATACATAGGTGTACTTAAATTTCTGGCATGCGTGTGTCTTACATTTCCCTGAAGTTTAACCCAAAAAACAAAGGAAAGTTCCAAATTAATTAGGAATCAATTTAATTTCTCCCTCAAACTTTCTTGAGCTAAAGTTTCATGCCAGGACTTTGCGATGCTGCTGCCAAACTTACAATTTCAGGATATTTATGCTAGGACCTCTTGACCTTTGCCGCTTAAAGGGATGCCTGCCGACATGTGGTAACCGTAGAGGCGCCACTTCCAGAGAAAACCGCAAGTCTTTGGAATAACAAAACCTCGACAAACACAAGCTCCAGGCCCCAGTGGAACGATTTAATTAAATTCCCAGCATCAGCGGCGGTACACATCAATCGCAAATATCCCATCCGTGTCGGGGGAAAGTTGGCAAAATGCAGCGGAAAATCAAATTAATCTTCCCCTCGTGCTATTTGCATATTCGCATTGCAGCAACAACTCGGGTACTGGATTCGCCTTTTGTCACGAAAACGAGACGATAAAGTAAATAAGGCCACAAAAACTGATTAAACCGTGGCTCACATTTGTATTCACACTCACATACGCCAGATCAATTTTGAGTGAATTCAATTAAATTTTGTTAATTTACAGAAGGACTTATGGGGGATTTACAGGAAGGACAGCTATTGAATGAGTTCAGTAATTTCTAGGAATATCAGAAATTAATTGGTTACCCAAAGGTCAAAGTTGGCAAGCGGAGTTAGCTTTAATTTTAAAATTATTAATTTTGCATTAAATTTGTTTTCCATTTTCTGACAAAATTCAAATAGGAACCTAAAAAATCCTCTTCCTTTTTCTGCCTTTGAGGCGGCTTACATGCAGGCCACTTACGGCCAAGTCTGCCAAGTCTCCCCTGGCGGGATGAGGTGAAGGATAGCCTACTGAATGAATGGATATATGGATGCCTAGATGGTTGGGTGCTAGCAGGTCCTCCCGACCGACGACCACTTGATATAATGATGACAGCAATTATGAATGAGTGAAGGTCGCTGGCTAACGACCGGCAAGCAATTCATCATCGTGTCGAAACCACGGCAGTACCGCCGCCCTCAAAATTGTAGGGGGCGGGTCTAAGAGAGAGCTACTTTTGTCTAGTGTAAAGTGCGCTCGGCCTGTTTTCTTTGGTTTTTTTTCTATTTTACATGGATTGCGGATTGCGTGCAGGAACAATGACGTCACATTTTGCGATTTGCATGCCAGCAGGTCGTTTATGCTGACTTGCAGTTGCAAAGAGAGAGATAGGGATCAAGACCCTCTTAGCAAACAAAGTGCACACGTCATGAACGAGTTTCCCTTCAATATTTTCCTTCACTTCCATTCCGAAGCACAAAGGTAACAATTGTGTGGGTGTGTCCTTTTTCAAGGAAATCAATCATCCGGAAATAGATCAACTCGTCGTTGGGTTTCTTTTTTTGGCCTTTGTTTTTATTGTTAGCCACGCTCTCAGCTGCGTTGAGGTGAAAGCCAACACACAAAAAGTAAAACAAAAAACCCTGGAAAGTGAAAGTAAAATATCCTTAAGGGGAAACGGGGTGCCCGAGTTGCGTCTGGCACCCTTTAAAACCCGGCACTTGGCCTTGTCAAACCTTTCAAGTGCTTATTCATTTTTCGAAGTGCATAAGTTCTTTGAGTTTGTGTGTGTTTAAGATGTTTTATCACAAACAAGGGTGTTTGCAAACTAATTAAATTAAAAATCCATTTACTTTGAGCGCGATTTGCGTGATTAAAATTGATAGAAATCTTAAAGGAAACTTTTCATAACTAAGCAGGAGATAATTAAATGTTATAATAATTAGGCTAATTGAAAACTGAGACTTTTTTATAGCGCTTTTTATTTTTTCCGTTCCCTAGATCGGAAAGTTTTCGTTAAACTTTCGAACTAAAAACCAATATAATAAAAAGATGAGTAACGGCATACGATTTTTGTAGGCAAAAGAATATCAATCCTAAGGTTGTCGTTAAAGGATCAAACTCTATTCTCTCATTGTTTTTCCCTCTAGCTTGTTGTCTTACTCGTCGCCTGCTTGCTTACTCGTTACTTTTACTCGTTTCCCTTAGTAGTTGTTCTGTTCGCTCTTTCTAATAATTCTTGACTAAAGCTTAATTATTTGCTTTAATAAAATATCTGTTTCCAAAATGAAAAGAAATCTGGTATGTAAGGTTCTTATTCTACTCTCTCGTTGTTGTTCTTTCTAGTTTGTAGTTTTTCTAGTCCTTCTAATCATTGCTAGTAAGTACTAACTCGTTACGTTTACTCGTTGTTGTAATCCTCATTCTGCTTGCTTATTTGAATAGTTCTTGTTTTTAAGCTCTACAATTAAATTTATAAAAAAATACTTTTAAGCCCTTAAGCAAATAAATATCATAAATATGTTTAATCCTAGCCTGAACTCTAATTAAAAACCATGAAAAAAGTTGAAACCAAACTTCGGCCCTAATGTATGCACATAATTTTTATTAATGAATTCAAAACAAACATTTTTCCATCTCCATGAACCCATTCCCAACCGAGTCTCGTAAAAACTTTTTTGCAAAATCTCTTGCCAAAAGCCTAAGCCAATTTTGTCTGGCCAAAAGCGAAGTAAATAACCATTTGCATTTGGCCATTACAAAGGGTAAGGAGAGCTCCCTTTCTTGGGGGTAAACGGCATATAATTAACTCACTGCATATTGCTGATTCATGGGTGGCAATAAACGTCTAAGAGAAATGCTATTTTTATAGCATACTAATGGGAGGCGCCCGCACGTTCGCACAACCAACTATGCTGCCAACCGTCGTCGGGGGCAATTATTATTAAAATAAAACACACGGCGGCGGCGGGTTGGGTTTCCGTGTCGGTCACAGGTGCGAAAGCCGACACACGTCACTGTTCCTGTTCTAATGACGCCAGCAATGCGGCGCCAGTAGTAGCTGGAAACCAATTCATTCATTCACAAAAAAATTCGCCACTATTAATCAGCGGCGTCTGGCTCTTTCCCACCTCCTTGGACAATAAAATCAAGAGCAGTTGTGAATCAACAGTGCGTCACCATCGGATCTCCCCCCTTTGACAGTCCTCGCTCCTCGTAGACCTATTGATTAGCTTCACGTGTCGATACTTAAGTCCCCGGACCCCACACTCGTCCTCACTCCTTGCCCGCACTTTAGACACGTCTGTAGTTTTTTGGATTCGTAGTTTTGTCGAAGGACTGCCGGGGGGTGCTCTCTCTCCAAGCCATTTTTATTGTCCTGCCGTGGCGCTTGAAAATTTGCTATAAACGTGTTACGTAAACAACCAACTCTGTTTACCCACAACACCCGCGGGCCTTGGTTGGGCAAAAGTGTGGAAGGGAATTAATTTGCAAGCAATGTTTACCAATTTCGTTTATTGTTATGTTTTTCTTTTTTAGAAATATTTGTGACAGTTCTTGTTTTGGAAAATGTCACGAACTTGTTGAATGTAATTACCGTTTAATTTGGGCTTTTCATTTTACAATTAAATACCTTTTTTAAACGGGGTCAAAAAACAGTTGAAATATCACTATAGACGCCTACTTTTAAATCGTGCTAATTGATTTAATTAACCAGGAAAGCCTCTTTTAATTAAACCTGAAATAGGTTGGGTTGACCTTTTATTGTTTTAGTTGCTCTGAATAAAACATAGAAGATATTCTAACTATTAGGAACTGGCAAGATCGGACCACTATATCATATAGCTGTCATATCAAATCCAGAAAATTATATTAAAATTATTACCTCCCTGTTTTTTGTTTAACAAATTTCATTAAATTTCAAATTTTTTCGTTTCTTATAGCCAGCCATGTCCGACGCCATCAAGTCCAACAATAATGCATCCGCTGCTCCTCCTGATCCTGCCGCCGGAGATGCTGATCTGCCAGGATCGGGCAAGACCAGCGAAGTGGCCAGCGGACCAGCTTCACCGCGTGGTGGCAATCACAACAACAACAACAGCGGCAGCAACACTAAAAGCCACAAACTAAAGTCCACACAGAATAGCAGCGGGGGAGGTAGCATAGACAAACTGTCACCAGACCAGGATATCTACATCAATGCCGCCGACGGTCTGCCCAGCCAGCATCCATCGCTGCCGCCGGAAACCGCCGTGGACAGCGACACAGAGCCGGAGGTGGATGCTGACTCGTTCGACGACCTGCCCACCTCGATAATCGTGACCAACATCCACTCGGAGGTGTTTGCCAATCCGGAGCTGAAGCACGCCATGGAGGAGCTTTTTCGCACATTCAGCGAGTCGGCCACGTTCCAGTGGCTAAGGAGCTTCCGGCGGCTAAGGGTTAACTACGACAATGCCATTGCGGCGGCCAATGCGCGGATCAAGCTGCATCAGTACGAGTTCAACAAGAAGACGGTCATCACCTGCTACTTTGCGCAGCCTGTGACACCGGTTAGCAACAAGAACCTGCAGCCGCCGGCGCCGGTCAAACAGTTCCTCATCTCGCCGCCCGCCTCGCCGCCAGCCGGCTGGGAGCCGCGCGAAGAGGGTGAGCCGCTGGTCAATCACGATCTGCTGGCCGCCCTGGCCAGCCTCACGCCCGGCGAGTCGCACGAGCTGCATCCGCAGAGCGAGGACCAGCCGGCCATCATTGTGCACACGGCAATGCTGCCCGAGGGAGGCGCTGGTCCAGGTCTTGCTCCGGCCAAGGCGCCGATTGTACAGACCAAGTGTCCGGAGCGGGCATAATCCGGGACGAGGAGAGATCCGACAAAGCAGCTCGATTGAAGCTGATTAACGAAACCTGAGTTGTACATCCAAACGAAGGGGGGGCATTAAAGGGTTGGTACCCGGGGCTTTGATTGAGTATTTTTTGTAAATATTTTCAAATTCAATTGTGATTAATTTACACATACATAAATTTAGCTACGTTCGCGTATGTTTGTATTATTAGGCACTCGAACTCCTACCTAACCGCCGCCCTTCCCTTTACCCCATCAAGTGTAGCATTTATCCCCAAATACAGGCTTCTGATGAGTTCATGAGGTCCCCCGCCTCTAGATGTGTGTGTTTATCTCTCGATATTGAGTCTATGTGTAAGAATATCGTCTGGACGGACTACCTGTTAACCATATATCTCTATCTCTGTGTACCTTCGATGGAAAATCGCTGCTGCCAGAGAGAGGCGCTGTCGAGAACCGCGATCCGAGATCCCTCACATAAAGCTACTACTACTATATCTTCTATGTAAATGTTAATGTAATTCTAAGCCAGCGAACGGTATCGCATCAGATATCGGGACATGCATACGTATATAAATGTATAATGCCTACGTGTAGTTAAAATTTAAATTGAAAATATATTCAAATTCGAAATGAATGTTCTCAAATGTACCAAAACCAAAAAATAGAAAAAGAAAACAAGCGAAATACCAAAAAACGAAACAAAAACAGAAAAAACCGAAACAAACAACCTTTAAAGCTAACTTTAATTGACAATTGGGTGGGAGTCGATAGTGCAATTGAGTGGAAATTACGGAAAATAGTTACCAAGGCCAGCGCAATTCGTTAGAGGATGGAGGATATGGTATTTAATTGAGCGAAAGTTCGCCAAAACATAGCAATTTGCTTTAAAAAATTTCCATTTATGCAAAGTTTTTTGAGGATTAAACTCATATTGTACTTACTTGGTGAGTCTGAGCAGCATATGGAATCAGTAACTTGAGTATCTATGCCTAAAAGTAGGCCTTGCTATTTACTGATTCGTGGATATTCATATAGATTACACAGGCCGACAAAATTAAAAAAAAAAAAATCGCAGAACCAAGAACTGGAATATACTTTTCCAAAGGTTTTTGAATCCGGAATCAGGAAATTTCCTATACGTCAGGTTTTTGAAAAAAACAAGAAAAAAGGTAACTTTGGCCAGCCAAAGTTTGTATACCCTTGCAGGTAACAATAAAAATATATCATTACTAAGCCAAAAATTCATTAATTTCGATTCGGAAAGCAGTTTTGTGTTAGTTTTTATGAATTTAAAAAAACTGCATACCAAATTTAAAATTTTAAGAAATCAACATTTTTGGCCATTTTTGCTAATTTTAATGATGTAACCCCTTATAAAATTTCTCAAAAATGGCCAAAAAATCGATTTCTTCCGGAAATGTCTAGAAAGATTCGCATGTTAATGCTGATCAAGAATATATATGTTTTATGGGGTCGGAAATGATTCATTGACTTAGAAAAATATTATTTTGTATTATAAAATCTGATTTTTTATATTAAAAAACTTTTTGATTTTTTTTTTAAATTAAAAATTTCATAACTCGGCCAAAAGAGCATTAATTTTAAATCGGAAAACTGTTCTGTGCAAGATTTTCTACAGTTAATAAATCTGCATACTTCATTTAAAAATTTTGAAAATTTAATTTTTTATCAAAATCAAAAATTTTAATGATGTAACCCCTTATAAAATTTTGCAAAAATGGCCAAAAAATCGATTTCTTCCTGACACATCTAGAAAGATTCCCCTGTTGATGCTGATCAAGAATATATATACTTTATAGGGTCGGAAACGTCTCCTCCACTGCGTTGCAAACTTCTGACTGAAATTATAATACCCTGCAAGGGTATAAAAATGTTTTTTTTTGAGGGGTGGAACTTCAATACGATGAATTTTTTCAAAACGATTTTTACGCCATCTAAAGTTCTGTTCTTGACCTCAAAAATTATTGTTTTTTTTAGAATCTTAATGGATTCACTAAGAAATATATGGAAAAATATCGATATAAATTCAAGATATGATATTTAAAAGACCAATAATAGTTTTTCCAAATTTTAAAAACTGTTTTTTAAGGGCAAGAACAGTTAAATAGGATTCTGTAACGAATGTTTCGAAAAAATTTAAATATATTTAAGTTAAACCAACTCAAAAGAAACCAAAAAACGTAAATTCTGCACTTTAAAGTTTAAATATTTTGGCTTTTAGAAAAGAATATTCCAGTTCTTGGTTTCAAAAAACTGTATTATAGAATGGAAAGAAAACTAGTCTTACATCAGGTTCTTCCCCATTTCAGACCCTTTTTTAAGAGAACAAGCCGACACTGCGGCTTTTTTTATTCACAAAACAAGATGGAATGGATGATAGCAAATCTTTGAAGCTTACACTAACTAGGCAGAAGAGTACAACAGGAGTAGAAGAATTCTTAACAACAAGGATAAAACAGGCGTGCAACAAGGAATTTGAACTGGTTCTTTTTGGGACCAACTTGGGACAATCAATCGTCTTTGGTTTCCGGCCTCACTTCCTCTCGATGTTCTTGAGCGGCACCATCTGCTCGGGATCATCGGGATAGACACTATTCTGGCGCTGCTTGCGACCCGCGCACTGACTGAACCAAGTGTCGCCCTTGCCAAAGTTCTCGCCATCCTCAATGGACTCGGGCATGGGCTGGTTCATGGTCTCCGGCAGGAACATCACCCAGAAGCCTGAAACCAAAGCCACCATACCGAAGAGCACGGCGGGAATCTTGGGATCGAACGAGTCCAGCAGGGAGATGAGGGGCGTGAGGGCTCCGGACAGACGGGCACACATGGAGCCCAGGCCCATGGCCGAGTTCCGGACGACAGTGGGAAACAGCTCGGCCGAGTAGTTGTAGATCACGGCAAAGGATCCGGCAATGAGGAGCTTGCCCGCCATTACCACCGCCGTGGAGGTGCTGCTGCCCTGGGCAATGAATGCGGCCACAATGCAGCACAGGCCGCCGCCCAGCATCAGAGTCGAGGTGATCGAGCGACGACCCAGGCGATCCAGAACGAACACAATAGTTATGTAGCTGGGGAACTCCACCAGGCCCATGATGAACAGGATCAGGTAGGGATTGCCGTGCAGCTTTCCAGAACTCAGCGAGAGACCGTAGTAGACGAGGGAGTTGGCGAACCAGCAAAGGCACACGTTCAGGGTCTTCATCCGCAGATTGGGCGTTCGGAATAGATCGCTCAGACCGGCGCTGCTCTTCTCCTGTGCCGCCGCCTGCTGCTTGGCCTTCTGCACATAGTACTCCTTGTCCACCGGTATGCCCGATCCATTGATCCTCAAGCCCTTGGCCACAATGTCCACCGCCTCGGCGGCACGTCCCTGCATCCACAGCCAGCGCGGAGATTCGTCGAGCCACCACCAGTGGCCCAGGAACAGGCAGCCATGCAGTCCATAGATCACCTGAAGTAGCTGCCGGTCGTGGATGATGGCTCCCCAGCCGGCCACCAGCATGATGCCACCAGCAAAGACAGCCTGCAGGAGATCAGGGAATGTTATTCAAGGGTTACTTTCAGTAGCAAATATCTCTCTTTCTCACCTGGAACGTAATGCCGCACACCGTCCGCTTGCTGGGTCCCACCAGCTCCATGGTAAGCACAAATCCACAGATGTAGGCACCTGCCGATCCCACTATGCCCAGCAGGTAGCGTGCCACCATGAATGAGAAATACTCCGGAATGAAGGCCACTCCCACGCCGATGATCAGCTGGATGAGAGCCGACCAGCAGAACACTGTTTTGCGACCCACTTTGTCGGCCAGTCCGCCAAGGGTGACGGCCCCCGTGAATACGCCCAGCATGAAAACGGTCTGGACAATGGCCCCCATCCATCGGCGATCGCACACAAAGTTCCAATCGATTGTGCGTGAGGTTTTGTAGTACGTCGTGTCGTATACGTAACTTGTGCAGGCCACCGTTGCATTGGTGCCCGGTGCACTCGGATCGAACATGTGGCAGGAGTCGAGCTCCCCATTGGGCTTCAACGGTATGGCAGCCAGTATGGCACTCGAGTTCCATGGCGCCATCGATAGGCTGCTGTTGTCCACATTCTCGATAAAGCAGCGGTGCTCCGGGACGGCAGCCACGGTGACCAGCGAGAGCATGTGCATGCCAGCGGTGAGGCCGGAGAGTACCTGCAGGAAAAACTGCAGGAATTGGTACTTGCCAAATTCCCCTGGAAGAAAAAGAGGAAATAAAGAAGGAACATTAAAATTTGGTTAATAAATTTATATAAATATATTACCCACATTTTGAAAATATATATAAACACAAAACACCCCACTTTTATGTAGATGTGACGAACACTTTATGGTGTGTCTCCGGCATTGGCGTCACTCGAAAGGCTATGCAATTAAATCAAGCGGAATTTATTCAATTCGATTTCAATTGAAACGCATACAAATGCCCCACAAATATTTGCCCACACATTGGTTTTTGGTTTAGTTTCAGAGGCTTTTGGATGTCTTGGCGGAGAGAGAATGAGAATGCATTGAATCGATTATGACTTCGATCGCGATCGCTTTTGATAGAGGGCACCCGAGGGGCTGTGTAAATTTCTAGCTGGTGGTTGGTTGTGTAGCCTAGATACGCGGTTTTGACACATGAGCGGTCCAATGTTCAATCAGCCATTTCAATTGATTTGTGGGTTACGTTTATTGATCGTTTAGGCAATGGGATGCGATGCTTACGGCCGAGAGTTACGTTACGTTACACACATGGCTCGTAGTGAGGAGATCGTCGGAGAATTTTCAAGTTTTCATAATTGAAATGATTGCCCAGAGAGTGTAAAATTATGTCATCGAAAGTGTAAACCACAGGGCGGGAACATATCTTAATTAATCTCAATTTCAAAAATTTTGTCACAATCCTTAATTAAATTCAATTACCCCCACTCAATATACATAATCAGCGTATAATTGCCGAGGCTAGGTTTGCCAATCGGGGTGAAATCATGTTGATAACCGGCATAGTAAATTCTCATATCATCAAATCATAACGGATTATCAGAGGCTATATACAATCTATATATCAGCCACTATTGTTTTGGCTCGAATTTATGGCATCCCCTAGGCTTATTGTTATGGTTGCCAAGTGCCTCTTGAATGTGACATTTGTTTTGGCTCTCATTCATTGTTTGCAGTTCTCTTTAAGAGCCCCAGGTATCACACAGGTATAATGATGTATTAAAAGCACAGCTTGTATACTCACTAAGATAAACATGTAGGGCAAACTCGGGGTGTAATATAGGTGATACGTGATTCTGATAAGGCAATGGCAATATCCCAATAATAATCATAAAAAATGGGATTTTTCTTACTTTATTGAATTTCTATTAACTTTTTTTATTATGTACTATAAAGGCTCATTATCTGAAGAATATTATGTCAAAGTTTTACATCAATCATAACAAAATTGACAAAGTTATGCCTAGTTGATCGGAGGTCGTTTTGCTGTTCAATGTATGAAAAAGTCCCATTTCGAAAATCACTCAAAATCTACTAAAACAATCGGTTTGAAATTTGGTACATAACTTTGTTAACTAATTTTAAAGGTACTCACTTCAAGCTTTTATTAATTTTCATTTTATTACATTTTTTATTTAACAAAGTAACTTAAATTTTTAGTCGAAATTTGGCATTTTGACTTCCAAAAAAAATTTTTAAAATAAAAACGCTAAGTGAGTACCTTGGGACACTCATCCTTTAACAAATTCATTATATTTTTTTTATATCTGATGTTTTTGGGGACAGTTAGGAAGTACACCGCAAACCAACTTGTTTTTGAGGTCACTCGGGAGATTTCCTATAACTCCTATGTTTCTACATATATTTTAATAAACAATTCAACAGAAAATTGTTTAAATGTTGTGTTATTATATGATTTTTATTCATTCATCTAACTGTAGCAGTTTCGACAAAACAAATTTTGAAAAAAGACTCGTTTTCCCCCAATAGTTTTTTATTTCTCTTAAAATCCAATATAGTTTTCGTTGAGGTAGATCAGGGTTTTTTACTACCAGTTTAAAGTGGTTCTTCCTCAAACCTTAACTACCAATATTTTCACTTCCATTGCATATAGAAATATATATGTTATTGAAGGTCGTTTTAGTTTTGTTCTAGCCCCACACGTGGAAGAACTTTGAAAGCCATTGTTGTATGTAGTATATATGGTAACCTTCTTTTGGCCAGAAAGTCACGAATTCCGCACTATAACACGCCTCCAAATTCAAAGTAATTAGAGCTACTTGTCCGCCAAAGAGGCCTTCAACAAAAGTAAATACACCTGAGAGAGTCGACATGTGAACTTTGAGGGATTGTCTGAGGGGGGAGAGGCGCGCTGAACCGCAAAACCAGTTTGAGTTTTTTGCATTTCACAGACACGGCTGTTTGTGAGTGCGAATGAATGTATAAATAAATAATACGATTAATACGTTAAAAAAAAAGGCCTCTAATGCGTTTATTACTCCCTCTCTCTCCGCATCTCTCTTTCACTTTCCAGCAGGCACACTTTACGTTTTCTAGGTTGCTAAATGAAAAACCAGTTTCCGTTTTAGTTTTAAATCAATTCCCGTGAAAAGTGTTGCAAATATTGTGGTTCTACAGGTTAAAGAAGCTGCAGAGAAGCTCTAGAGGAGAAATGATTAGATTTTAATTGTGGAATATTTTTGGGTCTTATCTATGACAGTTTCAGAGTAAAACAGTAGCCAAAAGATAAAGGCTTGATAATAAATTTAAATTGTTAGGAAGTTGGTATAAATAAGGTTTATTTACCAACATTTTCTTGGGAATTTTAGATTAAATATTAACGCTTATTTTAGAATTCTTTCCTTTTTTTAACTAATAGTTAACCTGCAGTTTTTTTTACAGTGAAACTGTATATTGTGACCTTTTCACTGCAGAATCGTGGTTGGATTTACTGTAGAGCAGTCATAAGACGTAAGGCGTTAGGTGGTTATACTGTAGTTTACCGTAAAATCAACCTATGATTTTGGGTTTGGGAACTTTGACTGTGAAATTGGTTGAATTTACTGCAGGATTTTGTTCTGTGTTGATTCTCTATTTATAACTATAATTTTTATAATTAAGGTTGTTAAACCTGTCCGCCCATTGAGCTTTCCCTGTATTCCCACAATTGTTCTTAACTGTTTTACATAAAAATAAACAAATAAAAAATCGTATAAAACGTATCTCTTGCTAGCTAACTGCAGTGCATAAACCGCAGAGTTCTAGCTGCACTATAAATTAAATGAAAATTCCCTCGGGGATCCCAAGATCTTTATGACAGGCCCACCTTAGAGTCTTGTGACAAAAGCAATCTGCAATCCCACGTCGCTCTCCTAATTTAACCATGTTTGCTTGCCGGTTTTAGCGTCACTGTGCCAGATCTAGGCCGATCCCCAACGCGATTTAAGAGTACAATGTGGCTTATGGGTTTGGGATTAGAAAGTACCAAATCAAGGATAAGTCTGCCTTTAAAAATTAAAAATACATGTATGGATATAAAGGTTACTTAAGTGCACATATTTTATGTCCTAAGATAGTAGGTTTCATAAGGAAAATCTTTTAAAATAAAGATAAGTCTTTACTTAAAAAATCTTTGATATAAGGAGTAGCACTAGAATTTATTTTTAAAAATGAAAAACTTATACTTATTAATTTATAAATAATATAATATTGTTATAAATTTTATCACAATATAAACTACAGCTTAGGTGTTTTTTCTAATTTACGTAGAAACCTAATATAAGCTTCCACTTAAAGCCAAAACCCTATTCTAAGATCATTTCGCTGAGATACCCTGTCCAGCTGTCATAGATGTCTATCACTGGCCGAGGCCTTGGGGATTTATTAAATTGAAAAAAACAAAAAGCAAAAATAGTTGCAATTAAAACTGTATTAGAGACGGCGGCTTCCTTTGAGTGCGTGACAGACAGTTGCAGATTAAAACAAAAATTTAATTAGGAAATTTGTATGCAGAGCAGAATGTCCGTCCGTCACACCGCTGGCGGCTAAATCAAATATTCCAACGTATTATCCATTATCCGCCCCGCGGCAGAGCTGCCTTGCAGCGGCTGATAAGAGCTCTCAGAATGATAAGAGCAACCCGGGCGCCTTATCAGCTTGGGATGGAGACGCCTGGCAACGTAACGTAACAGTTGACCTCCCAAAAGTTTCAGCTCTACCACACAACTTACCCAGTTTTCCCATGAGGTCCTCCAGTACATAATCCACGGCCATCGTTTATTTTTTGTCTTGTGATATATTCGAGGATGATAAATGAAAGTTCTTGAGGAGCTGCCCGCCTTTCAACAAATTCTCATCTTCCGGAAAAGTGGAGTAAACAGAGCACTGATAGTTGCGGATCGCGAAGACGTCGAGACAGACAACGTGCTCGAAAGGAAAATCCGCGGACGGGTGCGCTCGATCAGCTCTCAACTCTTCCGACCGCCGGCAGCATTTGAACTGGCAAAAAGCTAACTGCGAACTGTGCCGCTCGGCGAGAAATCGAACCATGATGGAGCTCTGGCTGAGTGCTTGGCACACACTCACACACAGAAGCCTCCAAATGGCGATAAGGTCGACCCGCTCCAAGCTCACACATGCATGTGGAGAGAGCTTCTCCGCGGTGGCTTGTGGATCGCGGGTCTGCTGAGTGGGCCACCTATGTTGATGGATTAAAGAGCTATCTGACTGTGGTGCTAATTTATATTGAATCAAAATTAAGTCTTTCCTTAAGAGGGAGCTTTCGTATACAGATTGTAGAGTAGGAGTTCTTAGACATTAATAGAAATATTTTAGAAATAGTTTTAAAAACCATATATGAGCAACACTCTGAAAGTCGCATTCAAACTGAAACAAAAACATGTTTCAAGACTTTATTTTAATTTTAAAAAATTGTAATCTTATAGGTCTTGGTTAGCTCTATAATTGGTGCTAAGATCGATTGTTTATTTTCAAGAAAATTACAAAAATGTAAGACATGCGCACGCGATCGTACAGAATTCACTTTTTCAAAAAACAAGTTTATAAAATATATATTCCTTGTGATCATGATCTGAAGTTCATACTTTCTTATGTCCAAAACTATGTACATCGTATAGTAGGTAAGTTAAATGTCATGCAAAGGCAACCAATATAAACTAGACACAAAGATTTCAGAGCTTTCACAAGCGATACACACACCTACCCCCACAAAACCAAATTAATATTATTTGTAAAATATTCTAAAATATTACAAAATAATCCCCAAGTTAAGCTAAATTTTGTGTGAAGAAAACATGTCAGAGGGACCGATGTCTTTCATGCACCTAGACATGCTGGCCGATATTCTACATCATGATTTGAGGGAAATGGCATCGGATTTCGAGACCAAGAGTCAGTTTTGTAAAGAACAGGAGCAGAAGTGCCTAGACAACGCTATAAATGTTAGCTTTATCTTAGATGAGTCTTATATGTTAACAACTCTTTTGTAATTACCAGCTTCTCTCAGTGGACCAGCTGCTGGGCTCCCTGAACTGCTCCATGCTGAAGCTGGAAATGGACCTAAATGAGAACGAAACCAACCTGATTGAGGCGGAGAAGACAGTCTCCCGACTGGAGAGGAATTGTCAAATAAACTCCAAGAATCCATCGCCTCGAGTTTATCCTTTGGCTCGTGCCACCTACGAGGATCTCCTCGAACAGCTTTTGGCCACCGAAAAAACAGCTGTTCAATTCAACAACATTAAAAACGAGATCGAGGCCTTCCACCAGGAGTCTGTAGAGAAACTAGCTCCCGGGAGTGTGGTACGAAATCCAAAACCAGATCTTAACAATACATTAAACTAAATCTATCGCAGATAACTAAGCTCATAAGCTACCACACTTCTACTCTGGAGTCAATGGAAAAACAGATTCAAGATTTAGAGTCCCATGTTAATCAACTCCAAGGCGAGTTCGAGCGACTGATGAACGACAAGAAATGCACCGCCAAGTGCCCCTGCATACCGACTGGAAATTATGAGCCGATGGACACCTCTTAGATGTACAAAACTCTAGGCATGTAATCTGACGTTTGGTAACGCAATATATATCCAATATTCTAAATGCATACAATGCTGCAAGTTCAACTTTGTGCTTAAGATTAGGTTGGCGTAGACTTCTATTCTAGTTGTTGGCATCGCGGAAGAAGAGCACATCGTCGGCAATGATGCTGGTGCTGGTCTTCTGATTGCCCTGCTGGTCAGTGATCTCTCCATAGGTGATCTTTCCCTGCACCATGGTGCGTTGGCCCTTCTTCAGGTATTCCAGAACGGTGTCGCGCAGATTGGGCTTGAACACTACCACGCGATGCCAGTCTGTCCGCTGAGCCCAGTCGCCGTTTTCGTATCTTGTGAGAGGGAAAAGAGTTATATTCAGTTAGTTTTTCTTGGATTTAAACTTAAAAATAACTGCCACTGCATGCCCTGTTCTTTGATCAATGCCTATAGTTTTAACCACGACTGTTCTGCCTGTTATTTTGTCTATGAAGTCTATGACTCCACCTGGCTATAGTTAAGACCGTGACTGTGATGCCAAAATGAGTTTGCTCCCCATAACTCTAACTTGGACCTTGACTGTGTAGCCTTTGAATTTTGGATTAAAGATCTATTACTAATCCATTGACCGCGACTGTGTAGCCTTCGAAACAGTGATCTCTTTTTCTTATACCTTGACCACGACTGTGCTACCTTTTAATTGTTTCCTCTCAGGTTTATGCCTGGCTATAGTTAAGACCGTGACTGTGATGCCTAGGAGAGTATTGATTCCTTAGCTCAATGGTTTTGGCGATGACTGTGTGGCCCCCAAATCCTTCATATGAGATATATTACTAATACTTTGACCGCGACTTTGAAATTATTTTTGGCTTCGCTATGGTTTCTGCCGTGACTGTGTTGCCCAGGAGAGTTTTAATCATTGACCGCTACTGTACTGCCTTAGAAATCTTGTTTTGAGCTCCTATTACTAATAATTTGGCTGCTACTGTGCGATCTTCGAAATCTTGATCTGAGCTCCTATTACTAATCCTTTGTCCGCGACTGTGCTGCCAGGAAACTATATTGATCTCAGCTTAATGGCTCCACTCTGCTGACTATTTCACCCACGACTGTGTTGCTGCAGAGACTTTGTTCCGAGCTCCTTGACTACAGCTTTGACCGCCACTGTTTTGCCTCCTTAGAGATTTCGTTTCAAGTTCAATTGCGAACACATGCTGCGCCGCACGCACACACGCACATGTACTTACTTGTAGTTGGTGTGTGTGGCGACGGAGAACGTGACCACCGGATGCTCCTGGGAACCGCGCAACTGCGGATCGGCCCCAACGCGTCCCAAAATGGTTACCGTGTTGACCGCTGTGTGGATTAAGGCAAACATAAAATGGTCAATTCAAAGATAACAACAATGCTCAGCAAACTACGCACTTTTTTCAATTTTGGCGGGCGCCGCCGCCGTCGTAGTGGTTGCACTGCGTGCCGGCACATTTCGCAGGCCGCTCAACAGGGGCAGCAGCTAAAACACAATAGATTTGTTAATTTAACTCTGTAGGTGGGTGTTTCATGTTTACTCACTATGCGCTTGGATTGTTGCATCATTTTAACAATAGTTTTTCCGGCAGCAATAAATTCTAATAACTTGATCGGTCTTTGAAACAGCTGATTAGAGATGCAGTGAAATGCTGAAATTGGCAGGAAAAGGAAAGGGTTTTTCCACTCCACACCAATTGGTCACACTTAAGTCTTCGTCGGTCATATTGGCGTTGCGCTTCCAATTGGGACAAATTGAAAAATTCAATTTAACACTGAAAACCCATAGAAAAGCCATGGAAAAGGCTTCTTCAGAATGCTTTCTAATTTATAAATAAATAAATAATTCCTTTTAATTAATTTGTTTAGTGTTAGAAAACGGGGTAATGGAAATACTCGAGCGCCCTCTATTGGATTAATTTTGTATTTTTAGCGCATGTGAATTTATAGTTGTTACTCATAACAACCACTAGGTGGGGTGGCAATAGTTTGTACTTTTAAACGCTTGATTTTGTGAGGGCGCCAGTGAGCATTACGACTTTTGCTTTAATTTAAATTTTTGGCTTAAAAAAGGGTTTTTATTTTGATTTAAACTTTAAGATTTTTTTTTTTAATTATTTAAATAATTCATTTTATTCACAGTAATTCAAAATGTGTAATAAATAGAATTTTCCGCTTAACCAAAGAGCTAATAAATATTTAAATCAACCTTTTATATTAATACAAGTTATTTCAAGCTTAAATAATCAAAGCCCCTCTAACTAAAGAAATATTTTGCCTTGTTAATAAACTTTTAATTTAATAGTTACATTAATTTCCACAAACAAAACCTATAAACAAAGAGATTGTTCGTATTCAATGAGGAAACGAAAGGAAAACGGCCAACACAGAGTCGCAGCAGCCGGCTAATGCATTTCACAGAGATTACAATTTTACAACCTCAAACAGGATGTGGGCCCGACGACTTGGACTCGCTTCGTAATAAGCCGAAGCTGTCGGCCATGAGTATTCATCATCTTCGTTTTATTTTCGGAAAATTAGTTAGCAAAAGCCGGCATTGTTTGGGTTCGAATGGACAAGTGTCCGTTAGCCAATGGCAAAATAAAAATCTAAAGAACCAAAGAGGCGTCCAAAACAGAGCGGAAGAACAGAATCACAAATTTTTATATTCATTTATTGCTCTGGGTTCGAAGCTGCAATAGCAACAGCTCTTCAAATGCAGCTGGAACAAGAGCTTCTCCGCAAGTCTCAGCTTTGCATTGAAATTCACTTCGGGCGATGACGACAGTCTTCGTATATATCGTGTATATCGTCAGCCAGAGTCTGGGAACTGAACAGTTCGTCATCTCAATCGAGCTATTCTGGGTAGTCAGCTCAGTCAGCTCAGAGTTATTCGATTATATCGGAGTGTAGCCAGTGGAATTGTTCAATAAATAATGAACAATTTAATTGTTTAATTATAATATTAATATTATATAAAATATATAATTGTAATATAATAATTAACTTATGTATTTGCTTAGAAAATTCTTTAGTCTGTTTAATTTTCTAATTTTTGTCAATATGCGGTTAAGGTTAACTAAGGATTTATGTATTTTTATAACTTTTATAATTTATCGCAAGGAAAAAATCGATGAAATATAATATTAAATATATCGGTAAAATAACGATGTTCTTATAAAATTGTAAAACTTTAACCTTTCCTTTTGTTATTTGTGTTTATTGGTCCCTTATATTAAACAAAATATATTGATTTATCGCACAAAAGTATATTACAAAGTTAAGTCAATCAATTTATATATCGACTTGAGCTTCAAATGTCGATTAAAAATCGATATATGTATATGTAGATATTTTCTGCAATCGCCACAATCATCACATCAGTAATACAATTTCACGATTCTCCGATTTAAATATTTCCGAAAATAATCATTATTTTTTAAACTAATAGTCCTAATTTATTTTATTTTAATTATAAATGAATATTTGTTTAACATTCTAGAACTCTGATGGTTTGTTTTCAAATCTTGTTTTCTTCGTGAGAAAGATTATTATTATAATAATATTTTAAATTCTCTCATTTTGTAAATGAAGAAATAATTCTAATTTGAAGTTAAATCTAATTTTTAAAACAATCTAAAACCATTCTTAAAACAAACCCGTAAGAACCACTCCTCTCCCAAGATAACATCGCTGTCTTTAGCTATTTCCCAGTATTTTCAAAAAATCAACCCCAAAAACCCTTCGACCTTCCCCGAAAGATCTTTTTTGCCAAGCAGTCAACCCGCGCCAGTCCGTCCGTCCAACCATCCGTATCTATATCTCCTGCCGTAGTCGCAGTAGAGCATTGTGATTCCGTCGATGAATCCAGTGCGCGTGTTGCTTGCGACTCTATATAAATATAAAAATCGTATACGTACGGGCCGCACTCGTTCGTATATGTTGCTGGCCTGGCACAGTATCTGAAACCGAGTGTGTGTGCGTGTGTGTGTGCCCCTCGTATCTGTATCTGTATCTGTATCTGCTGTATGGGGCTCCGGCTCTGAGCGCTACCAACAAACGAACCCAGCAAACGAACGTCCCAAATGTCGACGTAGCTGCTGCTGCTTTTTCTATATTTTCAGATTGTATGGCAAACGAATGGCGCGACGGTTGCGAGGCGGAGGAACTGAAGTGGTTGCTGTTGCCGTTGATGATGTTGCCTGTTGTTGGCCTGGCCTGGCTGACTGGGCTTGTCGAGGACGTTCGCTAGCTGGCTGGCTGACTGACTGGCTGGCTGGCTGGCTGACTGTGGCCGGGTTCGATGGGATGGCTGTGCTCGGTGCTTGGTGCTGTGTGCGTTTGCGTGCCAAAAAGCGAGCGATGGAAAGAAATATTCATATGTGCGCCGCCTTTATAGTGAAACTATAAACGGCACCAAGCATTCCGGCCACTTGCAATGCGGCGAGACTGCGCAAAAGGAGACCAGCTCGGTCTTTGGCAAAGGACTATCATTTGCAAAGGATAATATCGAAAGGGTTAAGAGTTATTAAAACATACAAATTCCTATTAGATAAACATATTTTGATGTGTTAAGGCTTAGTTAAGTTAGGTTTATCATAACGTTCACTTAAATTTAATTGTTAAATATTGATTTACTTTATTATCTATAAAATGTTAACTAAAAAGGAGAAGGCATAGTAAAAACTGACTTCTTAAATTAACTTTCTTAATGATTCTCTTTTACTAAACCTTTAATCCATAAGTAATGCTGGGTTTATGGTTAACGTTAGCTCTAATCGAAAGTTGAGAAATCAGTTCTTAGTGGGTAAACTTTAACATCTTTAAAATGCCTTTTTAATTGAACCAAAAAAAAAAAATAAATAAATAAAATATTCAAGAAATCAATATTAAACTAGGGTCTGGAAACAACTTAAGGTTTCTCAATATACAGTTAATATTTCTCTAAAAAAAACTCAAAATCATTTAGTTCCAAGTGAGAGTTAAATTTTAACTGGAAATCTTTTGTTATACTATGTATTTTCTGTATAATCCTCGGGTAGCGTATGGGTAATTTAGAAAACCTAGTTTTATTTACAACTTAACTCAACTTTAACTGGAAGTTAAGCAACTAACGCCTTAAATGTATATTAAGTAAAAAGTAAATGGATCATATTTAAAACTAATCAATTAAACACAATTTTTACCTCCTTAACCCCATGCTAAGAATTCCGGAAATTGAGAAAATCGAAAGGTATTTACAGCTTAACTTAATGTTAACTGGCAGTTAAGTAACCCTCATCTTAACAGGTCATCTAAAAACTGGCTCTCTGTTTAAAATAATACCTTAAAGACATTTTTTAACTAAGAATCTTATGTTAAAATATAATCTTTGCCTAGTATGCGGGATATAACAAAAATCCAAATGGTGCTTAGGACTTATCTTAACTATAACTGACAGTTAATCTACTGCCCCCTACCTAGACATTAAAAAATTGAACCTAAGCTAAAATAAATAATAATTCAAATTAAGTAATATCAAAATATATAAATATAGTACCAATTTCCTATAAAGAACTTCAAACCTTTACCTTTGCTAACCCTATTTAAGTCTCCAATTCAGCAACTCTTTGGTAACCTACCTATTCTTGAACACCCCCCGAGCCAGGACCCATTTTGAAACTGGCAGAAAACCCTGGAGCAACCCCAAAGCGCGTCCACGCCTCGAACTGCATCGCGAGCTGACTGCGCACAAAATTTTACCAGAAAATTTAACAGAGCAGCAGAAACTGAGACCCCAAAACCGAACGAATGGCTCGCATTAAAGTTTATTTCGAAACCGAGTCGCAGGCAGCGCAGAAAGCAGCGCACAGAAAGGAAAACACACACCGACACACACACACACACAGGGAAAAGAAAAAGAAAATGAACACAAAAAAAAAAATCCAAGTAAAATTACGACAAGGCAAAGAGCCAAGAGATGGGAATGGGTACCGAGCCGGGGAATGGGGTTGGCTGGTGGACGGATGGTGGCTGTTGGAAGGGGGAAATGCTGAAAGAAAACAAGAAACTCCAGCAGCAGCAGAAAGGGGGAGCCAAGAGGAAACAGCCACACCAACTGCCGGTGTGTGTGTGTGTGTTTCTGTGTGTGTGTGTGCGGTGGGGCGAAGGTGAAGCATGCGATGGCGTTGGTTGGCCTGGCTCGACTCTACGCGACTCGGCCTGTCCCGGCTTGGCTTGGCTTGGATAGCTTCCATAGCTTGGCTGACTTGGCTGGCTTGGCTCCGCACCACAGGCAAGTCGGCGACGCCGTTGGAAAATAAGAAGAAAAACAAGAAATAATGATAGAGGGAAGTGTCACGACCATGAGATACCTTGTAATGTCTAAAAGTTCTGATATTAAAAGGAGAGTCTTGAAGGTTTAATATTTTTAGGCATATATTAGAAATTAAATGGGTTTTAAATTAATACCTTTGAAATCTATAAAATATTTTAATATAATCTTAAAACAACAAGAAGAACTTTTGCCAAATTTCGAGGTTTGCTTTTGCCTTCACATCGAAGCTTGGGATTCCCAACGGGTTCTAGCTTAGATTGAAGGTAAATTACCAAGAAAAAAAGCAATAGTTAGCAAGTGGTCTGAAGATTTGGGTAGTGCCAATAAAACGATCGTAACCACAGCTGCTACTCGTCTAATGACAAGTTCTTTTTGTTGTTTTGCATTGAAAATTCTTTTAAATAAAAATTTTAAAGCATTTGCTTGATTTCCTTCAAATTAGAAGTATAAAATTCCTCTTTATATAAATCTAGTTTTTTTAGTTCTCTAGATTTATATCCTTTATTATATCTGCCTTATGAAATTACTTGAATGCCATATACTATATACCCTGATATTTTCCAAATGGCGGGTATAAAAATATATATAACCAGCAAATGAACGAACCAACGAACCAGCGGCAGTCCCAACAAAAATGCTGAATAAAAGCACCAGCAACAGCAACAGCAGCAACAACATCGAGGACACTGGTGGCGATGGCGACTCTTGCAACTGCAACCAGGCACCGCCAGACCTGGCCAAGAACAAGAATTTTGGATCTGTTTAAATACAAAACAAGCCGAAAGGCAAATGCACTTGCCAAGAGATCGAGGAAGGATCATTATAAAGAAGATTATTTTAGAAAATTAAAAGCGATTATTCTATAAAATATAAAGACATGATTTGTTATATATTTAACTAAAAGGATGTTTACCTTTATAGGAAGTAGTAATTGTTAAATTTATAATTTATTTGCCTAGAGATAAATTTATGGTTATAAATCTATATAAAAATACGTAAATTAAATAAATACCTGGTATAAAAAATATAAAAATATAGTCAAGAACTCAAGCAAAATTTAGAATCTTTTATTAAATTATTTTATATCATTATATATATAAATATATATTTTTTTTTATATTTATATAATTATTAGTTCATTTAATTTTAAGTTATTTCCTATAAAGGCAAAACTTCTGAAATAGTAGCATATATATTTTATGTGTAATTATAATTTAGTTTATATATTAAAAACTACACTAATTTTCAAATATATATTTAGAAAAATTAACTTTAAAATATTTTTAAAATCAAAATCAAATTAAAAGTCCTTTAAAATAGTATAGAAAATATTTAGTACAGTTAATGTTGAAAACTTAAATAATATTACAAATAATATTAAATAATAATAAAATAAATAATATTCTAAATAATTTAAAAAAAAACCCACCTCTAGAGTATTTAAAACATCAAATTATCATCGGTCATCGGCAGGGTTCGCTTCACTGGTGCTCAGTGCTCGAGCCAGAGACATCGTCATCATCGTCGCACCGACTGCTCCTAAGGTCTCAGCTAGCACGGAGACCGGACCCAGAACGAGAATGATACCAAGACCCGAGGACTGAGAACAGAACAGAACCCAGAGTTGCCAGCAAAGCCGAGCAGCGAACAACGAGCAAACCAACCGACCCGACCCAACATTAAAGTTAAAGTAAAGTTGGAATTTGTGCCTCAACCGGCGCTCGGTCCCCCCATTTTCCACCCGGGGACCCACCACCCCCCAAAACCCTAGTTCTCCCTACCTTCCATCCTTCCTTTCCCCCCGGTGCCGCCTTTTGTAATCAGAATAAACGAAAATTCGCTTAAGCCTTGGCACAGTGGTTACAAACTGAGGGAAAACAAGAGAAACAATATTGATAACGGTTACATTGTAAGATAATAGATACATTTAATGTTAAATTTATATTATATACATAATATACATAATTATATTATAATATAAAAAATATAAATAATTATTTTATTTAAGCCAATAAGTCAATATTTACATATTATTGTTTAAAATCAATAGCCGACTCAATCTAGCCTTGCTTTTGCATTAATAAAATCACAGGCATCTGGATCTAAGAGATCCACTATGGGCCCATTTGTGATTTAGTGAATTAATTACTTAGACCTAAATTAATTTCACACAATATTCTATTAACTTAAAAGTTTAATGATTAATATTATTTTGGAAGAATAAACAAAGAAATAACATTTAAAAACGAGCTTAGATGACCGCATCTTAGCCTCAATTGACCGGCCTTCTTTATCCATAAACCGCATCGACCCACTGTCCCCTCTTTTTTTTTGGACGGATAATTTGGGGTAGGGACGGGGGGATGGTGCGGTGTCGGTGGTGCTGAGGGCAGAGGCAAAACGCAAATGTCAAGACAAACGAACGAACGGGCGAAAGAGCGAACGAAACGAAACGAAACGAGACGAAACGCTAAGGAGTGGGCGGTGGGCGAACCAAAGTGCTGAGAGGGGGGTTGAATGTTGGTGGGGGGGGACCAGCAGGCGAGAGTGCGAGTGGAGACCTAAAATATTCCCACCACACCTGCTCCCTCCCTCGGTTACCACCATTCATTCTAGGGGCGATAAAGGAAATACCACACCGCTGTGACAACGCATTTCCCGCTGCATTGCCACCCAAACCCATGAACCTCCTTAAGCCCCTAACCCAAGATCGAAGCCGGTGTCTCCGCTTATACTACTGAGTCACAACGTGCAAGTGCAAAACTATAATAATAACGAAAATTATAACAGTTAGAGATGCAGAGATCGAAGGTATGGATACCCTTTGGAGATCGTGATAATGTTTGTAATATATAACCTAAATTATGCCTATATTCGGACAATTGTTATGATCATTATTATTATTTACAAAATGTTTATTAACAAGTCATTGTTTCCAATAAAACCTATTAATATCATATAATATATAATTTATTATAAAATCTATTATTTATAAACAATTTAAAGTATTTACTAAACTTTAGGTCTAGTTCAGTTTGATTTTATACCCCTTAGTCGAAATTCGACTCCATTGCAAAACACACACAGAGATTGTTAATCTGATGGGTTGTTCTATTCGATCCCCAAGGAATTTAAAATTTAAATCAGATAAATATTTAATATACATACATTTCAGATCACAAAATCTGCAATTATTTCTTTGAGTGCAGAGTTACCTTGTTCCCATTTGGACTACCGGCAGTCTTCGGCTGCTGTTCCGTACTCGAAGCCAGCTTGAGATTCGGATTCAGATTCCGCTTTAAACTTCAGACTCTGGCTGCCTGAGCCTGACTTCGGTTCTGGTTCTCAGGCCAGCACAAATGGCCAATGCCGACGATGATGATGACGATGACGATGGCGATGACGACCACTTGCCATTTGCGCAACGCAACCGAAATAACAACAAGCACACCACACAACACACTCCCCATATACACACACACATATGAACCATCGATCCGCCAGAAATAGTAGCGGACTCAGCGAGTGGGTGGCAGTGGGCAGGGAGAGAGCTGAGTGGAAGTCAGGGAATTCAGGAGGAAAGTGCTCTCCTCCATCGATTGCTCTCAATTTAAGATGGGTTAATTAAAATTGAAGGGGTTAAGCAGGATCATAACCAGGCACACGAAAATAACTTTTGGTGGGTTAAATCAAGAAGGATATCAGGGTCGATCGAGTTTGGTAGGGTTAAAGGAGGTTAAGTGGTAGGCTTTAGAAAGAAATATATCGATGGAAAATAAAATGTATAAAAGGAATATATATTTAAAATAAATTTTTACAAAAGTTTTATGTAAATTTTATGTTATATTCCATTTATAAGTAAGCTAAATATTTGTTTATATTTTTATTTTATATATATTTATTTTATATTTTTATTTTATATTTAAGACTTGTTATTTGTTGTTAATTTCTTATATTTCTTGTGTTTTTCTAGTATTTTTTCCAAAACTCCAATATTGTATTATTCAAAACCCCAGAATATGTAACTAAATTACCTCTATAGATCTTTCGCTTTGCCCTTGATTATTAGTTGAGATGACAAATCGATACTTTCCGATCCCTAACTAGTCCATAAATCATCGAAAAAATCGATTACTTGCGATTGTTTGATTTTATTTGATTGCAACTTTGCACTCCAATCGATTACTAAATCGATAAATCATCGGAGTACTACCATGAATTACAGTTAAGGCAACAATATATATGAGTGTGTGTGAATAAATGTGAGTTTGCTGCTGTGTGTGTGTGTTGTGTATGTGCCCCACTTAGGTCCGCTTCAATGGGGCCTAGCCCCTTCGTTTGTTGTTGTTGTTGTTGTTGTTGTTGAAGCTATTGTTGTTGGTGTTGAACCAATGCCAAGTCAACTGCGTGTAGTACTGCCATGAGATATTTTTTTGGGACGTTCCCAGAGTTCAGGCTCGGTTCGGTTCGGTTTGGTTTGGTTCGTCACTCGGCAAGCAAACAACGCAGCGCGAAAAAATGTTCAGCTTTTTCATCGCGCGTTTTTATTTTTATTATTTTTTTTTCGAGAAAGAGAAACACTGTCGATAAAAACCTGAAAGTGTTGGCTATGCGTCATGCGCTGCCTTGCGATGCGATGCGATGGCCTCTTCCCAGCGGCGAACTTGAGCCGATGGCTCAATCAAGGCTGCGCAGTATGCGATCCTTGGGGACCGTTTTTGCGCTGCCGTCGCTGTCCCTGCTCTTTTAGACCGTCGAAATCCTCCAGCAGGGACCAAATACCGAGCCTGGGAGCTGGATTTCAAGCCGTTGGCGCACACAGATATCGCCCCGAACCACTTACGGACCCACTTTCGACCCACTGCCCATCAGATCTACGGCTCCACCCCAAAAAACTCACCTCATTCATTTAGTTTTCGTACAGCCAAAGCAACAATAGTTCCTCCGGGGCTGTGGAGGGAAATCGGGGGGAGCTGAGCAGAGTCCTTGCTGTTAGGTAGATTGCGCCCTGTTTCCCTTACCGCCCTTGTCCTGCCACCACCTCCTCCTCCCGCTCAGCTCAGCCGAATGCATAAAAAGCCAGGGGAGATTAAAAAGGGTGTCCAAGTTAGACGCTTAAAGTTGGTTTTCCTTTATCATGTTTTAATGAATCTTTAAGGATTTTTGTAGAATTATGCTCAATCAATAAGTTCTAAACCAAAACTAAAGGAAAGTCCAAGGCGTTGCACTAGAATTCTCAACTGGTTCTAGAGGAAAATTTCTAAAAAATTATTATAAATTTTATTAAATGAAATTAACCCTATTGACATAAAAAAATATTTTAAAAATTGTATTAAATATTTAATATATTTTATTAACAAAGATTTATTAAAAATGTCTTTATCGGAGGTGCTTTAGAAATACTTGGGCTTTTGAAACATATAATAAGTTTTTACCTTTATTTAAAATAAATAAAAACTAAATTTGGTAGATAAAAAATTGTATTGCATACTTTTAGACACGTTTTTAGGTGCCTTAAGATCTCTGGTGATTTCTATTTCAAATTATAAATTTATACCATACTTAACATATTTTTTTAACATTTTTAAAACAAAATTAAAATTCATTAAGTAGGTAATTAATTATTTATAAACTACTTATTGCATGTAATCGATCAAATTTGCTCAAGCTTCTTATAACTACTATTTCTTTTACACAAAACTATGTTTTTGAGTTCAAGAATTTAAGGCTTAAGGATATCTAAAAGAAAACACCCTGTTTAGCGGCACACATTTGAGGCTCGGTTCGCCTGTCAGTCGGTCGCTCACTTTGCTATTCAACAGCCCAGGGCAGGGGCGATGTGCAGGGGTGGCCGAAGGGGAAGGCGCACGGTTGAGGGTGAATGCCAGTTGCTTGTCCTCCCCCAGCACAGCACAGCTCAGGCAGCCTCCCTGGCCGCCCCCCCTGCTCCGTCGTTTGTTTGTCACAATAGGGCAAAAGTTTCACTGTAACCGTTATGCGACCCACAGACACCACCGTACCCCGCCCACCAGCAGTTGTTGGAGGGCGACAGCCCAAATGTCTGACAGGCAAGAGCAACCAACGCAACGCATTGCCACCCGGCACCCACCACCCACTGCCATCCCATGCCATGCTTTGCCATCTCATCTCATTCCATACGCCCACCAGAGCCATCACCACGGCCACCCAATCAAGCCGGCAAACCCAACCACCCAGCAGCAACCCACCTTGCCAGGCAGCCGCACCACCCAAACCACCCAGAGCCACCACCCACCCACCACACTGGCTACGTTGTCGGCATAACGAACATCAGCGCAGGATGGGAGGTGGAAACTGGGCATAGCCGAAAAGGATTATGCCCTAATAGTTGGAAAATAACTTATTTTATATAATTTTTTAGTATTTTTAAGGATTTTAATTATTATTTAAGATTTTGTAATGATGATTTATATTTTATTAAGAAGCACTTTATAAAAATATTTTTAATGCAATGGTGCAAGTATTGATTTTATTAATTTAAGGCGTAGATTTAACTGAAAGAATCCAACCTTCTTTTTAAATCAGGTATTTTGCTGGTAAGAACACGGTCAAAATTCAATCTTATGGATACAATTTCATTAATATAATAACATGTAAGCTATTTTCCCGGTTATCGATCTTGTCCTAGATCAAAGGAGCTCTAACAGTGCCCCATAGAAACTTGGCTGTCATAAGCAGGAACTCAGCTCTAGTAATGACAAAAATATCGATGTCTCGACAATTTATCGATATTACAAACAAAAATCTTCATATACATCGATATTTAATCGCTGTGATGGGATATATCGATTTCAAATCGGAAAAAGAGACAAATAATTTCAATAACCTTTTTCGATAGTTATCAAGAATACCGATATAATAACGATAAATTATAAAATTGTTTAGATATTAATAAATCCCATATATGAAAGTTTCCTATATTTTCAATGTGATATTGAGCGGGAAACCTCCAAGGACACTGCCTGGGCAGCTCTGATCAACCAAACTTATTTGAGCCCAGCTAAACACGATCTTATTTATACCAACTACCATTCTAGATCGGCTATAGCCTCCTTTGCGATTTCATGGTTATAGAGTAAATGAAACTTGCTCTGAAATACGATGGACTAAACATATACACACTCATGTACGCATACATACACACGGGCAGCAGCAGCAGGAGCAGGAGCATACAGCGACAAAGCATTAAGCTTTCATGTGAGTGTGTTTGTGTCTGTGGGATCTGTGGATGTGTGTTTGTGTGTGTGTGTATGTACGAAACTTTTATTGTCAGCACAAACAGACACAAACACACAAACAGACAGACACACACAGGGACAGAGAGCCATGCTTGAGCGAAGGATAAAATGCTGCAAATTCACGGCAACAACAAGGAAAGCAGAGGCACCACCAGCAGCAGCAGCAGCAGCAGTCTGAACGTGGCCCACGGTACGTATACGTATCCATCAGATAGAAAAGGCATCGAGCAGCCGCATGCTGAAATAATGAAGCAGCAAGGACTCGACTCGACTCAGCAGCACAGGGCACAAGGCACAAGGCAAGGCAAGGATACGAGGATACAAGGATAGCCCGGCCAGAGGAAGACTTGGCCAGAATGAAAACGAAAATGGAAAATGTGTACGGTCGTCCTGTGTCGGTGTCTGTCTAGTTGGATGTGCCTGTATGTGTGCGCTTCTCTGAAAGGACGACAAGGATATTGCGCACGAGGACAGGATGGCTGCCTGACTGCCTTGCTTTGCCTTGCCTTGCCGTGCCGTGCCGTACTGTGCTGTGCCTTGCCTTGCCTTGGTGTTGATGATGATTACAGAGATGCGCAGAGATAGAACCGAGCTGAACTGAAGCTGATTCTGAAGCTGAAGCTCTGAGTCCAAGAGTACACGGTTAGAAAAAAGAGCTAAAAAATATATTTTTTACATTAAACAAGTAACCCTTATACCATTCTATATATTTAAAATATTTTTGGAGGGTCAAGTAAAACGTATTTTATATAACTCCTAAAGAAAACCGTAACTTATCATATTCTTTTAGAGATTTTCTTTCGTTTTCTGGAAAAAGCTAAAGTCCCTTTTGTCATTGTTCTAAAAAACTAAACTGATTTTATCAAATTGCTTGTTTAAGAGTTTAAGTAATGTATGTAAATTCATATCTAATTCTTCAATTCCCTTTTATACTTACAAATAATTCTATAAATTAGTTTAGCAATAAGATAGGTTGAAAATTCCATCATAACAAAAGTGCAAAGCACCCAAGAAGTCCTCAGCATATACTGCTAAAGTGAACTAGAATTCAAAACTGGGTCTAGTCTGAGCTTGGTGATGTCTAACTGTTTAGATAGGTCAGCAAAAGGGATGCATATCGAAAGGAAAAGTTGTATGATATATCGTCCAAAATATTGTACTCAATTACTCATTAAAATATCGTAAAATTTAATATAATAAAATTTTAAATATCGAATTTGTATATTAATATATCAATATTTTTGAAAACTACCCAGAAAAGTTTTGTTTAATTTATGTGTATCTGTTTCTAAATGTACTTTATATATATCAAACAAAAAATCGATTTATTTCACATCTATTGCAACGTTAAATTTTATATTTATCGATATATTAACCAATATATCAAATATCGCTCTAATATCGAAATATCTAAACTTTCTGCTCCCTAGTCAGTACACAAATAGCAAGCTTTGTGCTTTTCCTTGAATCATTTAAGGTGAAAAAACCACACTTAATATTTCTTAAAATGCAATTATAAATACTACTAGATATTTTCTTACTGTGCAAACCAAAAACCAGCAGGAGCGGAGCTTCGTCCTTTGCTCCGTTCGTTTCATTTCGAAGCGAATTGCTTGTTGTTGCTGGGGAAAAGTCTAACACGCCAAGAATTCGCATTGTTCTTGTTGTTGTTGTTGTTGCTGCCGTGGCTGGTTGGTGTTGTCGTAATGCTTCTCTATCCCGCCTTTACCTCCGCTTCCCTGGTGCTGTCCTGGCCTCCTTGTTTTTATACAAACAGCAGGAGCAAGAGCAGGAGCAAAAGCTGAAGCAGGAGCAGGAGCAGGGACAGGAGCTGAAGCAGCAGCAGTAGAAGAAGTGGAGGCAGGAGCAAGCAGCAGTAGAAGGAATTGATGTTAGGTTGCTGCTCTGTGTTGGGGGGCAGGGGAGCAAATGGAATGGCAAGGAAAGGAAAGCAAGGACCTGAGCTGTGCTGGAGGACGAGGACTCTTGCTGGTAGCAGCAGCAGCAGCAGCACAGACACAGAGAGAGAGCCCGAAAATATATTCCACTAGAATTGTTTATTAAATTTCTGGCATTTAAGCTGCGAGCTGTCGTTGGAATTGGTAAAACCAAAGCTCCGGACAGAGAAAAACAGAAGAACGAACGAAATCAAATTGCAATCTAGCAGAAAAGAAAGAGCGAAACATTTTTAATGAGGGGGAGAAGGATTTGGCGATCTTGAAAAATGTATAAATATATCTATATATTGTGTTTTGTGGTTGTGGCAAACATTTGTGGTTATAATAAACATTTTTGTTGGGAAATATGGCTTCGATTTTATAATGTCAACAGCTGTGCTTTAGATCGGAATAACATGAGATAACTATCACACATGTTCCCTTGCCATCAATGGTGACTCTTTTAATGACATGTCAAAAATGTAGTAACCCTATCAGGTATATCATTAAAGATATGTATCTAGCAACCCCCTCTCATAAGTAGCTTTTTGTAATCACTTAAGAATCTTTAAGATACACAAGTATTTATATTACATTTATTAGATCTTCTTAGGACTTAAACTCTTTCTGTTCCCTTTCATTTTGTGTAACTTAAAACTCATTGACTTTGATATTCATAATTTGCTTGCATTTACCTAGAAAATATCCTGAAAATATACAGATACAGCTAAAGATCCAGATATAATTGAGCGGGTAATTCACTACCTGCTATTTGAAATGTGTGTGTGTGTTGCTGGGTGTTTCCGGTTTCAACCTGCCCCCCGCATATCAATATTTATGGTCAGATTGCAGCGGTGAACATTCGGCAACATGACCCACTAATTGGTTTGTGCAGAAAGCGATGAAATGACTTGACCTGGTAAAAGTTTTCGGGCAGCAGCAGCAGCAGCACCAGGTGAGATGTGATGTGATGACACCTCGGAAGGCTGTGTGATGGCTGCCTCCCTTAGCACCGCCCGCTGGGCGAAAGGTCAGCCAAGGCAACCGCAGGCTGCGGTGCAATTTGGCCGAGAACCAGCCGTGTCCTGCTGCCGCCGCCTCCTCCTCGTTTTGGCGGCGGCTGTCTGTGGCCCCGTGCGTGTATCCATGTGACCCAAATACATACAAACAAACAGGACGAACACTAACACAAACAGGCACAGGCACAGGCATAAGGCACAAGCACCAACACACAATGACTGTGTTCATTCATATGAGCCAAACACTTGGCCTGCCACATGTCAAAGTGCGTCGAGGAGTTATGCAAATGCATGAAGTGTAGGCGCCGTCGTCGCCATCCACGGAGTTCGTGTAGGTTCTGCTCCTGGACGCACTCCTTCCCCCCCTTCGGTGCAGCATCACTTTCACGCCCGGAGATTTGCCACCTCATCCTCGTTCCCCCCATCGCGTGAGTCTGGCAAACCGCAGCAGCAGCAGCAGAGGCCCAAGCCGAGAACAGCAACAACAACAAGAGTGGCAAACGAGACTGCAGACGGTGACGACTCCTTGCGGTGCTTAATCAGCGGGGTGGCAATGGAACACGGCACTCACCCACCCACCCTCAGGAGTCAGTTGGAGGTCCTCATCCTGCACATCCTCCATTCCGTCTTATAGACTGCAAAAAAAGTTGTTCCAATATAAAGAATTTATGGCTTGTCACTGAGGTCCCTGGAGATTTGCATATCCTGAAAATGCTTCATTGAGATATTACATTATTCCTGCCGTTTTAAAGTTTAGGTTTTTTGTTGTTTTAAAGCATTTATAAAGTTTTGAAGCTTATTTAAGATTTGTAAAAGATAATTATAGTCGGGTTTTAGGATATTTTACGATTTTCCTAGAAGGTTTAATTATTAACTCAATATAATATTTAATATTTCAATGATCCAAAGATCCTTTAAAATAAAAGTATTTTTGTTAAAACTTAGTTAATACTTAGTTAGCACTTGAAACAATAGAAATATAATTAAATAAATTAAAATAATGCCTGTGGTATATATAATAATTAAAAACAAACTTGATTAATGATCTTAAATTTGCCAATACAATTATTTCTGGAGATTCTAGCTTGGATTACATAACTCTTTAAAGGGGTAAGTCTTAAGGATCACTTTTTCCATATTAAATGTTTTTTAAAGTCTTATGTCGGATAGAACTCCAAACGTTGATGCTGATATTTTTGGAACATATTAGAAGATGCAGATGATAATTTATAAGTAATAATAAGAAAAAATGTTTTTAATACATCTTAATCTATATTTACATATTCTAAACTCCTTTTACATATGTTATTCAACCTAAACATATGTTTAACTTCATTTTTCCTTGTGTAATATCCCGACACTGCCCCTTTTTTAAGCGAAAGTTTCTTCTGCGGCCTCCTTCTTTCTTGGCAGGCAGCAATTTCGGTTTTTATTATTTTTTATTTGTATTTTTTTTTTCTTTTTGCGCCGCCGTGAAAAGTGAAAAACTTTAGCCAACCCCTTTAAGCGTTGCTGCAGCGCTGTCAACGTTAGCAGAAGCAGCGCTGCAGCATCGCCGCTGACGTTGACGTCAGCATCGAAGGCAGAGCGTATTTTCAATTTATGGTTTTGTATGCAGACTCAGACTCCGGGAAAAGCCGCACACACACACTCACATGTGAGTGTGGAAAACTGCAGCCCGTCGGGGGTGGGCTATATTTTGAGGGGGTGGCTCTGGTTGTTGTTGTTGCTCCCTCGGTGCGTTTGCCTTTAAATACATTTTTCCAGCTGTTTGGAGCTGCTAAACTAAAGCTTCTATGTCTGCGGGGAGTGGGAGGAGAAGTGGGTAGTATAAGGGGGTTGGGGAGCAAACCCCCTCCAGAACAGAGGGGCTCGTCGGCCCTCGCATGTGAATTATGACAGACTTTTGTTGTCGCTGCAGACGCTGCTTGAAGCCGAAGCCAACGCCGGCTGCGCTGCCTCGGTCGACGGTGACGGTGACGTTGGCGTTTGTTTTGCATTTTTCATGCTCGAAAGCAGCAGACAAGCGGCGACCTTGAACAATTTACTGCCTCCCCGCCACCGCCTTTGTGTTGCTGCTGCTCCTTTGCCTGTTTTTTTTTTTTTTTTTTTTTGTATTATTTATTTATTTATGGGTGTTGCCGCTGCCACTGTGTAATGTATGCAAGCGGCAAGTGGAGAATGGAAAAGGTGACGCGGAACCGCCGGCGAACCTGTCACTCACAAACCATCCACATCAAGCCACCGAAAAGCAGCCAACAACACAGCCATCCATCCGTCCATCCATACACTTATCCATCCATCCATTCATCCCATCCATCTATCATTAGTCAATGTTGCTGCTGTTGCTACGTCATCAGCGAAAGTGTTACGTTCAATGCTCTTTCAGCCACTTTGACTTTGGCGCTTTCCCAAAACGATAAGAGCAAGCGCGAAATACAAAAAAAAAAAAGAAGAAAAAACGAATTGAGAGCCCAAAAGTAACAAGTGGTTCTCGTTCTCCCTTTTACCTTAAACGGAAATCAGGTTTATCTTTGCCAAAACAACAAGAACAGCAATCACGACAAGCTTAATTAGTCGAGCCAGTAATTAGGCGTGAAAATTCCTCAATGAATTTAAAATGAATGGTTCTTATTGTGGTTTTAGGGAAAGCCCCTATTAGTTTGACTATAAAAAGTCTATAGAAAGGAACGTTTAGAAAGAAATATGTGTTTAAGCCAAAAAGTCATAACAATTATTAATGAAAGCCTGGGGATGTACTTTCTGTCTTAATAATCATCCTGAATTTGGTCTGAAATGTTGAGAAAATTCTAAGATATAAACCATATAATCAACCTGAAATATAGAAACTAAAAAATATGGTGATATGATTCATTTAATCTTTTCTCAAACCTTTAACCCTTAATATTTAAATAGTTATCAGCAAATTACACCAAAGACAAAAATGAAAAACACAAAATACAACATTACATAGACAACTAAAATAGCCTCCCATTCCCATCTACTTATCAAAATATATCAAAATATATTCCTATTCCTGTAACTTCAATTTTTCTGTTTAATACGTAAAATATTTTAATATTTCCCTTCAAAACCTAAAACAAAAAAGACAATTTTAAGCCGCAATCAAGCTGCTTGCTTGGTTCCTTTTAAATTCTGGACTCAAGCTTGAACTCTTTCGAGCAATCTTATGCCCCTATTGTTTCTAGGAACACACCGTAAACACCCAACCAGAGCGTTGTCATGGCAAGGGCTCCACTCCGGTTTTTGATCCAAGCTTTCCAGAAAGAGACGAAGGCCGAGAGCATGCCACAAGACTTAATGTCCGAGAGTTCCCTTATGCAGCGGTCAGTATTTCATATGCACGTGGACCATGTTCATGTTTATGAGTATCCGATTCTCTTTCTGTATCTGTGCGTATCTGTGTGTATTTGCATTTGTGTCTGAACACACACACACACTTTGGAGACTACAGTACGTATACGTAACATGCAACTATCCCCTTCCCGTGAGGTAGCCAAAATGCTGTTCATCCGCTCATGGTCAGCATCGTCCTTTTAGTAGAGAAAGTCCTGGACTGGCCACTGGTGACCATTGCAGCAGCAGGACGAGCACATCCCCTCATGGCATTCTATTTAGTTTGGGGCTCCGAGTTCAGTGCACAGAGTCGCCGCTCAACCCATTTCCAACTCAGCGCTCGCTCAGCTGCCCCAGCAATCAGTGAACTGCTGCCCAAAAGCTCTTACGTTGGCGATGGCGACGGCGACTATGGCTCCGGCTCCGGCTCTGGCTCCTGCTCTGCCCTGCCCTTCAGTTCCGATTCCACAGCGAATGGAGTGCACCTCCCGTTCTCGTTTTTGACCACCTCCTCTACGGCATTGGTTCTCCTCTAACCAGAGGGCTGGCTTTGTTGCATTGTTGCTTCATTGTTGTCGCTATGGCAATAGATGAATAAACACTGAGCAAAAGAAGGTTACAAAATATTTCATAAGAAAGTTATTCAGCTGTTATTTTCGATTTGAGTAAGAAATTAAAGCTTTGACTTTTAGTTGTAATTTTAGTAAACTTATATTATTTAGTGTATTCCATAAATTATTAATGATTTTAAAACTTTTAAAACGGTGTCTAAAAGTATGCAATGCAATTTTTAAGGTACCGTGTTCAGTGTAAATCTGTTTTTCTGCGTGAATTTAACTTATAAAATATATTAATTTCTTTTAAAATAAATATTAAATAGTATTACCTTTTACTAGTATGGTTACATAATATACATATATTATAAATATTAAAAGCTAACATAAATTAAACTTATAAAAACTTTTAAATTCTAAAACGAGAAATACCTTGGACTATGTGATAACTAATCATGCACTCCCAGCTTTCATAAATCTCGACTGCAAAAAGTGACAACCCTAATTAAGTTTTGAAATTAAGTATAAAAAGACCAAATTAAGATTGTCCCATCTAATAAGAGCTCGTGCTATAAATGATACATACTACCGGTCCTTTTTTTAAGCCTCATAACTAAGCCACCCACTTGCAGCAACCCTAATGAACTCAGTGCTGCAAACAGTGGCAACTCTGGCCTAAGCTCTGCATAGAAGTTCGCGAACTGGAGAGTGCAGTTTCGTCATGAATTTATTCGCTTTCCGGCTGGAAATCCTTTTGTGCTTTTCCAACACTATGCACTATGAGTTACACTCTGTTTTAGTAGCTCACCCTCCCCCTTTCCGTACTCCCCTTTATCATTTTCCAGCCCCCTCGGCTTACTGACAGTTCAATTGTGGCGCCGTCGTAGTTGTCGGCATACACAATGCCACACAGAGAGGCAACTAGACGAACGAAATTTATGCGGCTCCAACTCAGACCCAAAAAGCAGCAGCAACAGCAGCAGCAGAGTCCAAACCAATCCAAGCCGGAGAACCAGCCAGAACCGGAGTCAGACCCAGAGTCATAGTCATAGTCGGAGCCAGAGCTCTAGCTATAGTCGAAACGAAACGAACCATTCCCAGTCTCTGCTCCGTCCCATTTCGATTCCCAACTCCCAACTGGTGCCCTAGCATCGTGTCATTGCTCATGGAGCAGCAGCAGAGGCAGCGGCAACCACCCAACAACAGCAGCAAAAACAGCACCCAGTCCAAGTCCCAGTCCCAGTCCCATTTCCACATCCACATCCACTCCCATTCCCATTCCCAGGCCCATTCCCATTTTCATTCGTAGTCCCTGGCCCATCGTACACCCCATTGCCATTTCGTTATTTGTACGGATCGTCGGCGTTGTCGAACCGACGACTGACGAACCCACCAACTGACGCTCTCACCCGGCAACCCACCAACCCACCCACTCACCTCACTCGCCCACTGACTCACTCACTCGCTAAGCCGACGGACGACTCTCTCCACGTACTTTTTGGGTGGGTTTTCTGTTTCTGTTTCCCTCTGCACAGTGTACGTTGTACGGTGTTCGTTGTGTGTATGTGTGTGTATTTGGCTGATGTCGTAGTCAGATAGATTAAATCGATGGAAATGTAGGACTGTATACACACACACTCGCACCAAGTAGAGATACAGATACACATACACACACAGAGCAAGTCATCTAACGAACGAAACGAATGCCCGTTGTTGTTGTTGCTGCGGCAAAATACAGCAAAGCCAACAGCAACAACAAGGGCAGGCAACGCATCACAGCAGCACCACCAACACCAGAGGCGTCCTCTTCGAAAAGGGGGGCTTCTTGATAAGCAATGGGAGTGAGGGGTTCACAGGTGGAGAGCCGAAGACAAGCCGAAACTAAGAGCCGAAAAGGGATATAGAAAGATAGAGATAAATAGAGGTAAACGAAAATTAGCTCTCTTTTGAAATCTCCTATTTTAGTTAATATTACAGATCAATAACAAAAATTGGTAATTTCGATCAATTGAAAAATGATTAAATTAATTCTTAGTGTAAATACTGAAAAGTAAAAAGTCTATACCATCTTAAATTACATTTGCTAAAAATAGGCAGGATATTTATAGTTCTTTAATAGTATAAGATCTTACTTCAGGATTTTAAGATTTTAAATAACATAACATTTTTTCAAAATAAGTATGATAGGTAATTCTTTGACATTCTAGAATCTTCTTTTGAGTTACTGTATATGTTTCAGATTATATATAAAAGATAAAAAGTAACCAGATATAACATTCTAACTCAAAAGTTTATTAAAGATTTAACTGATTTACTATTCTCTCAAAAGTATGCCACGATTTTAGGTCAGAGCATTCTATAGTCGGTATTTACAGCGATTCCTTTCTCTGACGATTTTAAATTATTTATTTAAAACTGTTTGCAAAAGTTAAAAGCCTTGGCTTATTTTCGTTTTATTCCTTATTAAGTGTACTAAAATTTGGTGACCGATTAAAAGCCATTACAATTAATACATTAATTATTAGTTATGCTTTTAATTTGACGAAGCTCTTCAAAAACTTCTGAAATACAGAATTATAATAACGGATTATAGGAGCCTCTTTCCAGTGGCCATTAAGCCAATGCCCCCCATTGAAGCCCACGCCCCTGGCTTACCGCATTTTCAGTTTTGTTTGCCTTCATATGCTTACTTATAGATGTGTGTATATATGCCTGGAGTGTGTATACATGTGTATGTGGATGTGTTTGTTTGTGTGTGTCTCTGCGCTCATATAGATGCATATGTATTTGAGTATATCATGCATGTATATAGAGGCCTGGCACTTGTATGTGTAAGCCC
>VNKB01012385.1:0-19257 GCA_008042735.1 Drosophila leontia
GAGGCGACTCGGGAGATTCCCTATAACTCCTCTACCTCTAAATATTTTTCAATACAAAATTTATCACAAACTGTTCAAATGTTGTGTTATTATATGGTGTTTAATTCGTTAAGCTAGCTTTAGCCGTTTCGCCACAACATTTTTTTGAAAAGTGGGCATTTTTGCACCGAATTAACCTTACCCCCCCCTTAAAGAGAGAGTAAATACATTTGAATTGCATTTAAAAATTGTCTATAAAATATAAATATCTTTTAAAATGCCAACTTAATATATTTTTAATTAAATTAAATACTTAAGAGTTGCATTAAACTTGTGAATACTATTTGTATTCATATAATTAAACTCCCACCAACCATAAATTCCCACATTGACTTGCCTTTCCAATTATTTTCCTTTACTTTCTCCTTCTCCGACTTGTTTCGCTTAATATTGTATATCTTTGCACTTAATTTGCTTAACAAATAAAGCCATCAAAGTGTTAATGAAAATATTTGGCTTTCATTTAACGAGAATCTCGTTTACAGCAATTTTCACGCGACGAAAGCTTAATATAAGCTGCATCACGCATACGCCCCGTGGCGCAACTCCATCGACTGACAAGTGGGCCACACACATTCGCATACACTCGCACATACACTCGTGCTAGACAAACAATTGTACGACTTTACAAAAAGGGCATTTAGAGGAAAGAAGGAAGGCGGCAGGTGGTCCTGCAAGTCCTGGTTCTCCCACATGTGCATTCGAGTGCAGCTCATTTATCATGCCAACCTTTGACGCTAACTTTTTCCCCATTTCCCAGGCGAATGAATCCATTTTTCCAAAGGGAGCAAACGGCAAACATTGAAGACAAAGATGCCCTTAATGAGCAGTGGCCAGTGGCGAGTCAACAACTTTTATTTTATTGTTGTTCTAATTGGACAATTAGCGGGGAGGAGTGAGAAGGGGTTAGATAAAAAAAAAGAAAATAAATTGCCAAGGAAACTGTGCTGTAATTTCAAAGAAAAATTGCTAGAATCATATTAAAGAATTTAATACACTAGCAGGAATTTTAGATTTTAAAGATAAATATAATAATTATATGATGTCCCACTGAAGTGTATTCCAATTTATAAATAAAATATTAATTTTGAAATAATTATAATAAACTTTAAAAACTAAACATTTCTAAAATAAAACCCACATCCTTTTAGCTCACATTCCCAGTGTTCTTTGCCAATATTTCACTCCTTAGTAATGTCTGTAAAAAGAAAGGCAAAATAAGAAAACCAAACTGGATAACAGCCATTCCACAATGCATAAAGTATTGTTGTCCTTGGACAAATATAAAACATAATGCGAAAAATAAATGCCCGAAAAAGCGTCTCCTTTTAGGAGATGCTCACACAGCAAGGGAGGAGATATAAGCAGCTAAAGAATATTCATGTGCCTCAATAAACCGAAAAGAAAAGATGTCCTTTTTGCCAGCACCCAGACTCGAGGCACTAAAGTGAGGCAAGAAGCATGATAAAAGTAGGAACCAAAAGAAAAAAAAAGAAAGAATAACGTTAAGAAAATAAAGAAAGGCAAACAAAGGCAGCGCAAACAGCGAACGTGCATTAAAAATATTGAGAGACCGAGTCCGTTCCCCGAGCAGGGAATAAAAGCGAAACTAACAATTAAAGACGCGATTTGGCGGCCAAGAAAAAGGCATTTAAAGCGGCCAGTACATATAGATATAAATATATATATATACAGTCACAGCAGACATAAAGACAATCACCGAAGTTCTCTGTTTCGCTCCGCTGAATGCCCGGCCAAATAAATAAAATTGATTAGAAACGGGAATGGCAGCGGCATCGATGCTCCTTATCTGTTGGCAATTTCATTATTTTAATGCTTCGCATCACGACCATCAAAACTTATGGGCGGACGCACCAATCTGACTGACAGGACACAGGACACTGGGCACTGGACACTGGACTCTGTAGTATTGATTGACCGGACTCCGCATCCTGTCAACAATTTCAGACTGACAGTTTCAGTCCAGCCACGCAGAAGAATATTCAACCATATTGCCATTTTCCTGGCTAAATTATTATTTATTATTATTAAATGAAATTAATGTATTACTATTTAAGGCGAAATAAAGAGAGTTTTGGTTGAGTAAGTAAACAAATAACCCAGATTTTAGGGAAGTCACTTAAATATTAAATATTTACGAGATTTAAGATAGGAAATTTCTCATCAAACTAGTTAAATATAAAAGTACTCAATAAGAATACCCTAAAAATATACAAATATTTTTTCCCAGTGCCCAGATATATTTTATTAAGCGTCACCGCCATTTCAATATGTCCCAAAGACTAAACTAACCAAAGTTTTCCAGCACATTTTTTTGTTCTGTGAACTTTTAGTCCTATTTCTGGGTGACATTCTGTAGCAGCAGGAAGTACTGTCCACTTGTCCGGACCATCTGCAAATCAATCAAGTGAGAGAGGGGCTGGTATAGGTGGGTATTGCAGGGGTCCAACTCACCGCCATTAGAGTGGGCAGGGACATCTGCATGAACCAGGACACGTCCAGCCTGAAATCCCGGTTCGTGCGCATCAGCATCATGCCGATGAGCTGGCGAAACTCCCGCGACTCCCCGTACCATTCACACTCATAGAAGGTCCTGCCAATCTGGGAGCTCTGCGGAAAGAGAGATTAGTCGCGCAATTAGGCAGGAGAAGAGGGGGAATCTGAAATGGGGGGATTCCCCTGTTGCGTCACCCACAGCATTCGCGAATCGCTGGCCATTGTAGCAGTAGACAACTATCTGGTAGCCAGCAGCCAGCAGGTACATGCTCATCAGGATTATTGTAAAGCTGCTGTTCTGCAGGGAAAGTTGGGAGGATATTTTGGGTGAAAATTCCCTTTTAAAAGGTCGGAAAACTCACCAATCCCACGCTCAGCTGGAACAGCGCCAGGCCCCAGACAAAAAGACTAAGCAGGAACTGCGAGAAGGTGATTTGCCGGAAGTAGGCATTGATTTCGGCTGCAAAACTTAATAAGAAACAATTATAAGGGTAAGGAAAATCTGTAAATATTGAATATTTACCTGTGAATTCTTTGGTATTGATAGATGCAGCATCGCAGATAATGAACCCTTCTTTCTCGCGGCACCAGCTCAGATGTGGAGTATCCAATCATTTGGTTAAGAGACCTTATCAGGCCCACGCTGTGCAGGCACAGGACAATGAAAACTCCATCGAAACTTACGGCAGCTGAGGAAAATTTAATATTTAACTCTAGGAAATTAGAATATATATATATAGAATATACTCACCCATTCCGCAGATATAGAGGGAACAGGTTTCTATATACATTTGGATGTGAAAATACGGAAAAGTCATTCCCTTGTCTTTCCAGGAGGGATAAAGGGACTCGAAAGCTATTTAATTTAAAAAATAAATTAACTAAGAATACTCTTTATATTTAAGTTGCTTTTCCAACTCACGCAAAACAATATCAAAGCTTCCTGCAGGTAGAAAGAAGTACTGATATAGACTTGTTAAAAAGGACCTCAGAAAATATGTCGAAGTAAGGGTAGCACAGCTATAAAGATATATCAAGAGAATGCGACGAGTGTTGGCCCAATACCTTTCCATTGTGGTCTCCACCTGCTGTCGGAGGGTTTTGACCACCGGCAGATCTATGAATAAATTATTCAACAAAATTTCTAAGGAATTTATATATACTATATAGACTTACCTGACATCTCTGTAAAGATCTCACAATTTTTTAGTAACTCATGACAACGGGCTTTACGCAAAAGTTCGTATATACGGCGATGTGTAAAGAGATAATACCACATCTTAAAAATCGAACTGACAAACTGTAGGGCAGTGCCAGCCGTCTTTAGGAAATATAATGATGTAATTTAATAAATAAATGCATATTTTTTATTACCAAATTCATGACTCACCTCAACAATGCGTGGAATTTCATTAATATATTTTAATAACATGTGCCAGTGACCATAAAGCGAAGCCAAGCTACTCAGGCTAAGCACCACAGTCCATCTGTTTTGGGAGAGGAAAGATATCCTTTATATCCTATCCTATCCTATCCCTCAAAATCACTCACATTCTCAGACGAGAGGGATGCGGTTCCATCAGGTTATAGCCCACCGTATAGGAGAGCCGTATCATCTCACGGATGCTGTGGTAGTTGCGCCTTTCCAGAGCTCTCGCCTCCTCCGGTGAGTACATGGTGCCTAATTGAGGGCTAATTGCGTTAATCGGGCATTTATAAGGCCATCGAAGGGGCGTGGCTCAAAGGCCGGGCATAATTAGATAGTTGGGAGACAGAAAACCACGCCTCATTACGTGAGCAAAGCAAGACTAAATAATTGAAATACTTTCTTTTGGTAGGATAAAAAAAGAGAGAGAGAGGGGTGAGTGATTCTCGACATGTCCTGTGGTTAATTAGCCTTACTAATAATTAGATTCACAGGTTCAGAAGCTAGCAAGTCCTGTGAAAGCTCAAAGGATTTTTTGGTTACGAGTTTGGAGCTTTTATTCAAGTCTTTTGGGGTTGAAATTTTGAATGACACAGCTTTAAGTTCAGGTTAAAAGCTTTTGTCAGGATGAATTTCTATATTTAAAGGGTAGAAAAACAGACTTTGAAATACTTCTGAAATAATTATAGCAATAAAAATATTTTACATTTATAAATTATACATTTACTAATAGAGTTCAGCAGACAAGTCAATTTTGCCACCTCTTTAAACATTCCCAATAAAATTTCTTATCCAAGTATTTGGAATCACCAAAATTATCTTTCTAACTGATAAACAAATCTCGAATTACATAGATTATTTTACATAAAAGAGAGAGCAAGATAAAGGCTGTAAGTTGATAAGTCGTATTGTGTGGAATCCCGTGGTTTTCGACGGATAACTTGACTTACCTGCCTATTTAATGCTACGATTCACAGCCTCTTATATTCAGTTGCTTTTTTACCCTGTTCTAGTAAAGATCTTTTTTTCGAAATGCTTACCATAATCGATTTAAACGACGACTGCCTTTTAAATATTTTAAAGTACCTAAGTCTCAGTGATCATGTTAATCTAGCCAAATCAAACTCGAGATTTTTCGAAATCATTACGGATCAGTCCAAGGCTATTTATCCGGCATTTCATCCCAACAAACCAGTATTATATTACACAAAATCAGCAGTTCAGCTATTCAGGGTTCTGAATAATAACGTCAGGACACTGGGTGTAATACAAGGACATTACCACGATCAAGAGGAACTAGGAAATGCAGTTCGAGACTTTCGAATTCTTTCAGAAACCAGAAATAAAATTGATTTCCGGAGTTGCTGGAAAGGGTCTCCTCAAATCGATAACATGTTTCGATTTTCCTCTTTTAAAGGTAAGTAATATTAAAACTTTTTAAAACTAATTTAAAATGTATTTCAAATTAAAAAGGTCGCGACTATTTGAGTGTTAATATTCCTTCGTGCCTGTGCTACATGGAGGAGTTCTTCCGTCTTATGCCCAACTTGCGGGAATTGCGAGTTTCTGGTTTTGCCAAATGCTCTAAAAGTGTTTCAGTAATTGCCAAATGCTTTCCCCAGTTGGATAATCTTTCGATAAGGGGAGCTAGCCTCAAAAATCTCTGTGATTTTGAGTTGATTTCACAAATGAAAAATTTGACAAAACTTTCGTTGAACGTTGGCGGGCAAAATTCCTTGGCACCACTAACTAAACTCACTGAACTACGATCCCTGTATCTGGAGAGTATGCTGAGTTATATATCTGCAAGGGAAATAATCGAAATTATAGAGAACTGCAGGAAGCTGGAATTTCTGTACTGCTACTATATAGATCACGCTGATCAACCGCATAGCTCCATAGCGAATATCTTCAGGGCCATCAAGTCAAGCCGAGATCCCAGCACTCAAAAACCTTTGGAACTCTATTCTTATCTGGATCCCCCGCTGTCGGATGATAATGTAAATATATATATTCTTTGTTATATCTGACTATTAAATGTGATACATTTCAGAAACAACTCATCGATAATGCATACTTTGTATATCGCCGGCTGTAGACCACAGAATTAATCTTAACAAAATTTCAAAGGAGATTATTATTCTGTTATCTAATTTGATTATTAATAAATTTTATTTTTAAGTATTTTTGTTATGTCTTAGAAATTGTTATAGTTGCTAGTTTAAAGTACATAAACGATACTTATTACCACAATTTTTCTATTAAAAAATACCTCGATTTAACTTACAAATTTAGTCCTTAAATATCTGAATCCTAAACCTTAAAAAAATCCGAAGAAAGTAATAAAGCTTACATAAAATACAAGATAAATTCCCCTTCCCTCCCCATAGATTAATAAAACACCCTCTCTAAATGTTACTCAATGGTTTATATATATTTTCATGACCTTTCGCTCATATAGATTTAAATACGCTTTAATAAATTTGTATGGTTTTGTCAACGATGTTCGGTATTGATTTTGTTTTTAGCTGATTTACATTCTTTGTCGTTAAAAGGTATGTATCGTTAGATAAATAATTTAAATATTAATAACATTTGCGTGTTACTTAATATCTCGTTAGTTTTAATTCAAGTTCTTAGTTCAATTCGTCTGCAGTTGCGGCGTAAATAAATTTAAAAAATAAAAAGTAAGATAATCATAACAAAACACTTGGTGGCCGGGCTTTGTATATAAAATAAATATTTACAAAAGTTACAATTAAATTAGGGGAATGACGGAATGTGTCCTGTGCTCACCGAAAAGACCGTGTGGATAATCCTAAATGAATTGCTTACAAAATTTGTTTGGATGCATCAAGCATTTGTCAATATATATACGTACACATAGTTCTAAAAATGTTTAACTATATTACTTCGAGTTCTTGGCTTTATCATTAATTATCGAATAATGTTTTGTGTGTGTTTTTTTTTGCCAGTGTTTTCTTATCAATTCGAAAAGCGGACGTTGAGACATTTTATTATCGTCTCGTAATAAAATTTGTGTTTGTTTTTCTTTACAGTGCAAGGTTTGTGTGTGTGTGGTGTGGGTGTGTGGTGTATGTGTGTGAGTGTGAGTGGTGAGTGTGTGGTGTGAATGAGTTCGAATTCCCTTTACTGATATGTTTCTAAGAGGCTACTCGCATCCTGGCTCATCGCTAGCTGATCAATGGCAACTAAACAGGATAAACGCAAAAGCCTGCTGGACAGATCATCGATCGGGATAACGGATAACCCATATGGAGGATATATATAGAATACACCTAGGCCATTACACACACGCGCACGCATACACGGAATGGAATGTGGTGGACATACAACTTTTGGGATTGCAAATATATAATTGACTAAACACGATCTTTCAATTTTATTGCTTACGTATTCGGAGAACGCAACAACTAAGGAACTAAACATCGAGTCAACTGCCTAAAGGGTAGAGATCTAACTAACTCAACTAACTAACATGCACACATACACGCTCAGTAACTAACTAACTAACAGTATATGGGCAGGGACATGCTAAATAGACAGGTTCTCTTCAAGATTTCAGCATTTTACGCTTTAAAATCAACCCAAAAAGTGCTTAAAAGTATGCAACAAAATTGTTTCCTTTTTTACAGCATACTTTTAGACACCTTTATAGGGAGATTTAGCCAGAGATCTGTGTTTTCTTGTCCCTAAACCCATAATAAATAACAACATCTACATTCAAGCCTCTTAGCATTTACCCAACTCTCTGTGCATATATGGCAAATCAGGTTTTATCGGGAAGTTAAAGCCAAAAGCCAAGCTCTATCGATAAGCCCTAAGCCGTACACACACGCACATATACTTATAGATATAGAAACGAACATTTGGGGGTTTGGCCCAACGATTTTCAACTACGTTTTTTTGCTTGACATTATATGAAACGAACGAACGATTTACATACAGATTTATGCATATGCATGGATCTCTAATTTATAGGGTGTGATGCCGACTATATAACTTCCTTAGCTTGGCCGATCTGTGTGGTGTTTAGCGCGTGGTTTGAAAAATAGTTGGAGCTTAATATATATATAAATCGTAGGCGCCTTAGATTGTATATATAATGTGTAAATATGCGAGTTGCAATTGCGATGCGTGTATATTCTATATATTGTGTATATATTTATAAGTTGCATTCAAAATATGAATATTTCCGTTTCCGTTTCGGTTTCATTTGTTGCTATTTAGGCTTTTCTGGTGATTTCGTCTATATATTTTTTTTAGTTCTGTTAGCTGTGTCCTGAAGGCGGTAAATAAAGGTTTCATTTGCTCTGTACACGAGTTTGGATTGGGCTCTGCTATTTACACGACTGTGCCAATTGTAGCATTATTATATCGTATTGTATAATATATTATATATATATGCTGCTTTTTGTACGACATGCGCGGCTCTGCAACATAGTTTTTGGGTTGCTTCTGCTCTTACTACCTTTCCTTCTTTTTTTTTTTTTTGTAAAAATATGCAGATCGAACCGAGACAGGGATCTGGTTTTGGATCTGCCTGGGACCCCACCATCTCTAGACTAGGATACTGTTCATTGCTTTTATATAATTCACATTCCATGTTTGCTAACTTTGCTATCACTTTGAGTTTTCCCTTTTGTATGGTTTCTTGTGTGTTGTGTTGTGTGGTGTATTGTGTGGTGTATTTTGTGGTGTATTGTGTGATGTAAAGTGTGGTGTATTTTGTGGTGTAGATTGTGGTGTATCCTTGCCAAAGGATATCCCCACAGCTCTCTTACATATACTTGGCGCTCTGTGTGTGTGTCCCTATTTGCTACGTGCCCTCATTGCCCGCTCCACGCTTCCCCTCCGCTCGTTCCTTGGCCGTCTCGCCATCGCCTCCTTGGAGCAAAGCCCTCTGCTCATCATTGGCCTCCGCCTCGCCCTCATCCTCGCGATCATCCTGTGCGGCTGCGGCGGCGGCAGTCTGAGACGCAGAGGCGGAAGCGGAAGTCGAGGCAGTGACAGTCGGCGGACTGCTTACGGGCGATGTGAAGGTCGTCTCCGAATCTAGGTTTAAGAAAAAAAAGTCTATTAATATTTGGAAAATAAAGATGTATACATCACAACCGATTTTACACAGGATGAGTGAAGGATTCTAAAGCCATTTTAGGTCTTTGTTGGAAATATTTTATTTCTAGTTATAATTTAACTTCCAAATTGATTTTTTTGCCACCTAAAATGGCCTTTGTTTCCTTCCAAGTGCTAGACAGAAAGCGGCATGTACGTGTAAGGATTCTAAAAGTGATGTCTGTATGAGTTTGTGAGTCAAAGCTTAACATCGATTTGAAGCTCGGAGGCTAATCCTAGCCGTGTGCTAAAACGCAATCTTTGAACAAAGAGCCTGGAGCTCAGGGTGAGTTAGTGCTGAACGGAAAAGAGGATCGGATCCCCACGGATCGGATGGAGTTACAAGTAATACTAACAGATCGCCGCTGCTCTCCGCGGGGTGTCAGTGTGTCTGTGTCTGTATCTGTATATATGTGGATTCATGCAGATGTCGGGAGATGCGGATGCATATGCGGGTTCAGATTCAGATTCAGAAGGCGCCATCGAAGACGGTGACTGACGGCCAGCCAGCAAGCGATAGTGGGGGAGACAGGAGAGAGAGAAGATACGGTTGTAGATGATTTCTGGTATCGTCAAGGCCGAAAAGGACACCAAGACGCACTTACAGGATATGAGACAGAGACGGGAGAGACAGAGGAAGAAAGAGAAGGAAAGAAAGACGAAGGAGACAAGGCAGTGATGGGAGTTTACAAGAAGTTTGTAAACCAAACCAAATATTTTTAAAAATAAATATAAAAACTTCATAATTTTTTTAAAATATAAAATTATAAAGCTACATCCCATCACTGCCAGCTCTTCGTCTCTTTCGCAAAAACTACCACCTACCCAGACTGCTGTCCCTGGTCTGCTGGCCATCCGCTGATCCTGTCGTTGCCGAACCGGAAGCGGATGTGGCTTGTACAGTGCGCGACAAGAGCGGCTTGACTTGGCGTAAAGCCTGCTCTTCGGGATAGCGCGGCGTTTGGAACTTTGTGGGCTTCGATTGCAAGGTCGCTGGTCCTGAGCGCTGGTGCATTAGGGTGCGGTGCCTGAGGGGTGGTGGGGATATAGACTTAGCTAAAACTGAATGAGGTAATTTATTCGGTGAGTAATCGCTGCCGGATTCGCCCTGTAATAAATTTACAAAAATTTAATAAGCTTTAAATATAAATTTTTTTATATATTCAAAGGACATACCATAACGGTGCCATTGTCGGAGACACCGGAACCGGACATGTTGTCTGCGAGTAGGCGCTCGCTTTCCGGATCGGACAGGACGCGCGAGACATCAGACTTGTTTTTCAGGATCGACTTGGAGCGTCGATGATGCTCCAGATTGGGCGAGGCGTCAATCGAGTCTATCGATGAGGAATGCTTGCTCTCGAACTTGGCTGTGTATAGGGATTAGGATTAGCAATGAATTTCCAAGAATAAGGAAATTATAGCTCACCTTTGGCGCCCACATTCTGTATGCCAAACAAATGCTGGTTGATCAGTTTGGTGGCAGTGGCTAAGCTCTTGCCCGGCATGAATACCGAGCGCTTCTTCTTGGGTCCTGGTCCCAGTCCTGGTCCGCCTCCGAATCCCCCCGAGCCGCTGGCCGCTGGACTACTAGAGGCACCGGATGCAGCCTGACTTATACCCTCCAATCTTCCGATCGTCTCATCGTCCAGCTTGGTGTCCTCGAATCGGGCTCGTGGACGTAGACCCATTCCGGAACCGGAACTGGCCGCACTGGTCGGTCGCATGGCAGTGAAACTCTGCTGGAACCGCGTCTTTCTGTGCTTTGGCACTGAGTTCTCATTCAGACTGACCCGGCTGCCTCGTTCCTGTACATCAAAGCTCTGATAGACATCGTCGAGGGGACTAAGACCGCCGGCACCGGCACCGCCCGAGGCCAGGTTCCTCAGCGCCGTGTCGCCGGAGGCGCTTTTCTTCACCTGGGCACGCAGGGCGCCCGAGGAGTTCGTGGCCGGCAGGCCCACAATGAAGCCCGTGGAGCTGCTGATGCCCTGCTGCTCTCGCTCGAGGGGATTTATGTACAGGTTGTCCATGTCGATGTCCAGGGCGCAGGCCTCGTCGTTAAAGTCCGCGGTGAGATCGCCCTGCGACAGGAACGGATGCGTCTGGCAGCTGGCATATGTGTCCGAGCTGTCCACGCTGGCCAGATCCGCGTTGTTGTTATTATTCCCATTGTAGTTGCCGCCACCGAAGAGGAGCACTCCGTTCGCCGTGGTCGTGTTGAAGTTGTTGTTGAAATTGTGATTGAAGTTTGACGAACTGCAGATGGCGGCCCCGTAACGCATGGAAGCATCCAGGGGCAGGGCAATGGTGGTGGAGGTGGTGGTGCCATACGAGGAGGAAGTGGACGAAGACTGTGAGATGGCGGGCAGCAGGACAGCCGGGCAGGTGGAGGTGGCAGGTGGCTGCAGCAGCGGCAAAGGCGGTGGTGGCAATGCCAACAAGGGTCCTTGCATTAGAGGTGGCGGTGGTTGTGCTGCTCCTGCCAGAAGTCCAAAGACGCCAGCCTGGCGATTGGCGGCGGCCAGACGCATCTCCAGACAGATTGGCTTGTGGAAGTCGGAAGTTGGAAGTGAGATCACGCCCTCCGCATCGGTGTACTCCTTGAAGTCCTGCAACGAACAGGTAATTTTTGGTGTCAGTGAATGGGAACTAGGATTTATTATTTTTAATACACAAAGAAACACAGAAACCCAAGGGATCAAGTCGATGTGGTTGAGGTTTAATTTAGAATTGTTTTTATTTATAAAGAATTTAATTATTTAATAATTTATTTATTAATTTCCTGATTTTATTTTTTATTTATTTAGTTTATAGAAAAGAGTTTGTTAAGTATCTCTTTAATTAAAAGCCTTTTAAAATACATTTAAAGCCGTTTTTACTTTTTTAAAAATCCAAAATTCCAATTAAACCTCAATCTTGTCGTATTTTCCCGTTAAAAATATTTATTTCACCTCGTTATAGTGTGTTTTATAACGTTTACTAGCTGCTTTTTAGTGTCTGGTTAAGATGGGTGTACCTGTTGTCTGGAGTTAGCTTTTTAATTGTGTGCGAGTCGTTTGTTCGCTCGAATAATAAAAATTAACATGCAACTAGGAGGCGCCAAGTAAAACTCAAACGTGCAGCGCTAATTGTTATAATTATTATTATATAATATTATTGTGAAGGTTTTTAGTAGATTATTATTATTATTTAATTTTTAAATTAAACATAGGCAGTGCGAGTTCTCAACTTGTTATTTTGAGGCATTTATAGAATAAGAAATTTATATTTTAAAGCACTAAAGATAGAAGAAAAAGAAATATAATATGAAATATAATATTTATTACTTGAGTTTATTTTTTATTTATTTTATTTTTAGATAAAATCCCACCCAAGTTGAGCAAACGCCATAAACTTAAAGATTCGGTTTCGGGAATTTTGTAATCTCCTTACTTACCAGCCTGGGCCAACCGCGAGAAGTTGCCTTCGAAGTGGGTTCCATTACTCGAACATTAAATATATAAATACTCTAATTTGAAACCAAAACCAACAGAAACAGAAAAGTTCTAGGCGAGCAATACGGAAACAGTCAGTAGAAGAAGAAGTGGAGTGCCAGATAGTCGAGTGCGAATAATTAAAGTTGATAAACAAAAAAATATATAGATTCCATTGTTTCGTATTTTGTTTTTATTTGCAAGATTTGTTTATTCGCTTGTTTGTGACTTTCATTGTTTTGGTTTTTGTTTTTTTGATTGAGTGATAACAGGAAATAATAACGTTTACATATTTGGTTGTTCAAGTAACTAAACAATATAGTATTTCTGTTTTTATTGTAGTAATTTGTTTTGATAACTATTATCGGTTGTTGTTTGGCGTTTTGCAAGTTGCAGCTACTATAATTAAGGCTTAGGCCATTTTGCTAGGATATAAATAGAGGCATTAGGCTAGAGAGTTGTAATTACGTGCTTAGTGTAAATAAAAAGAATCGATTTAAACTTTCGTCAAGCCCTCCGTTTACACATTAAATTAAATAATAACACATGCTGCTTTTTGGTTTCCTTTCCTGGTTGCGTTCTTAGATTGCAGAGATTAGGTTTCTGGTTAATTTAATTAAATTCTTAGAATTCGCTATGTCTTTCTTTAGCTTTCACGCGTAATCACGTCACGCCAGGCCCGGTTGATAACGACAGTAGGTAGTAACAGTAGTAATCATAATAATAGTAATAATAATAACATTTAGTTGTAATTTGTTGTTGGTACTTTACAGCTAAGTAAGTTATTCGCTAATCATAATTCGCAGTTCCGTTTCAGCGCATTCGATGCGCCGCGGAAGTGTAAGACCTGCTAAGGATCTCAATTCCAATTTTCTATATCGATATCGAACCCATCCACAACGAGGGGGGTCTTGAGAATCTGGCTAAACGCTATTCGCGCGCAATGGAATACACTCGCCATGACATCCCGGCAAACCCTTTAAGAAAAGAAACGAAAAAGAAACAAGGTCAACATAAAAATTTCCATTTCCAAATCCAATTCCAATTCTCACACAGGAAGCCAACAAAATGAAAATTTAAAAAAATATCTAGGAGTTTCAGAAATCTCTAGAGATATCAAATCAATTTAAATGAAACCTGAGAGTAGTATTTAATAATATTTAAATATTTTTAACATCTACTTTTAGCCTTTTTTATTGATTTTAAATCTCTTGGAATTTCTGATTTTCTCCATGAATAAAATAAACTGGGGACAAGGACAATTTCACACTTTGTGTTGCTTGGTTCTCTGGTTCTCTCTTATGTTGACTTTATAGATAGTATATATCGATGGTGCCCTCCTCGAGCATCCTTTTGAGTGCCATATAGTTCTTGGGCGAGGGCGGCGGTCGGGCCAGCCGCTTGATGCTATACTCCTTGTCGTGAAAAACGCAAATGCGATCCTGCAACAATGTTCGTTTTGGTATCGGTATTGGTATTGGTATCGTTATCGCTGGTCTACCAATCCAACTACAAGTACGGGATGGCCTAATGTTTAGAAGGACCTATTTAAGAAGCTGAAGTCTCTACCAAAAAATATAATCGGAGATGTCACAGAAATTTATTAAAAAAGAAACCTAAATGGGTTGCTACTGAAATTAATAATTAAAGCCCTTAAAATGATATCCAAATTATTTTTTAAATTGTTTTCGGTACTAAATTCAGTTTAAATTTGTGTAAAAAATTAAGTTTTTTGTTATCTTATTATATTTTAAATGTAACATCATTTGGGACTACTTTTTAGGTTCCTAGATAAATTTTTTTAACTGTGAAAAAATTTAAAAAAATGAAGAAATGACACCTTTACTGCGGTGCAAATCTCTGACTTAAATTAAAATTCCCAGAAAGGAAAGAAGGAATATGAAAAAGTTGCTTTTAAAAACGTAAACTTTTGTGGTTTTAAATAAACCTAAACATTTCCTGATAAAACCTACTCCTGTGACACCCCCAAATTACAAAGTCGAGCCAGGATCGGAGTTCATTTTGCGGCGGTTAAAAATTTTCACAGTCTTTGCCAATGTCGGTTAGGCGGTTTATTTATGTACTGGTTTTTTTTTTGTTTTTGCATGATTTTAATTTAAGAATTCTTTTTAGTTAAGGGTTTAGTTTTTGGGGTTAGTTGGTAATGGTAACGGTAACGGAAATGGAACCAAAGAGTAGCCATAAGGATAATCTGAGGGTGCAGGCATGCGACTAACACAGAGCACAGTACAGGAAAAGCATCTCAAACATTTGCAAACGGGAAACATCGAGTGAGCACAGCTACGGATTCCGATTCCGATTCGGATTCGAATTCGAATTCGGATCGGTTTCTGGTTACCTTGGTCGTGCAGAAGCAGCACTCGAATTCCACGGGCACGTCCTGCTCCAGGTTGTCCATCCGCTGGTTCTGTAGGTTCTCCAGCGCCACTTGGCGTCGCAGCTCGGCCACTTCCTATAAATAGTTGGTTGTGGGATCATTGCAACGCGTGTGAATGACTCGAAACGCATCGAACTTTAGCAGTCGGATTATATATATAGTATAGATCTAGGCTGGAATATGTACAGTAAGGTCACAGGATGCAGGGCATGCCGCATGCAAGAGTAACTCTTGGGTAGTTGGGTTAGCAGGAAAGAAAATAAAAATAAATCGAAAGGTCCTGTGTATCGCATGCGGCTCAAGCTGTGTGAGGGGTGTGCCTGCCAAGGTGGGGGTGATATTTATATTTAAATGGATTCCCTTTATTCTGAGAGATAACTTCCCACTCAGGTTAAATTGTATTTAAAATTATAAATTATTAATTGCCTTAGTAACCTTTTAAATCATTTATTTCTACCCATTTATGCTTACGATTTCCCCTACTAAAAATTCCTTTTCTTAATGTATATTTACTTGTTTTTTGGCTTATAAACTTCAACAATTTGCCTGTAGATTTAAAATCTGTAATCAAATCCCAAAGCTAAGTAGGTCAATATATATTTCTCAGACTTTTATCAGTATACCTAAAGTGAAAACCTAAAAAAGAATATATTATATTCCAATTCCACAATGATTTCTGCTGTAAAACTCTTTTGGATCGGTAAGTAGAACCTCTTAAAGAATATCTAATAAAAAAACTATATAATATATTATATACTATATATCGATTCTATCACCAGTTCTAGTTTCTGTGGTTCTCTGTGCCCAGGGACAACCGACGTATGATGGTACTAAAAAGCCTTATCCCTATGCCAGTTCATGGCAAAATGAAAAGAATCATTTTAAAGATGCAATTGCAGATCTACACTCAAAAGGGGAACTAATAAAAACACCCAAAAGATCACAAGGAACGGACACTGGTGCTAATCTAATGGATACCTATTCTCAAGGTAGGCAGTTGTGATAAGAGACTTCCAAAAATATTTTTAATTTAAATTTAGGTTTTTATTTTAAATTAGTTTCTGCACTTTTTAAGTAACTTCCTCTCTCATTTTAAATTAATTTTCCCGCTTCTAATATAGGCCTACCCGCTGTAGATCAAAATATGCTAAACTCCGGCCAAATGGAGCAGAATCCACGCATTGCTCAAGGTGCCTCTGTTCCAATCGCTTACTCTTATCAGGCACCTTTGTATCAGGAAGAGGTAAACACTCCCACAGACAGAATCTCCGACACAGTGCCCAATGCCTATGCCGAACAAGATGAGACTGAGCAGCGGCGTCAGGATCTGCGCAATCTTGTCCAGCACTTGTATGTGGCCCAGGCGCGGGTTCAGCTGGAGGCTACCGAAATAAGAAAGGCACAGGCGGTGGCCTCTTCGGCCCAGGCCCAGTTGGAGGAGTCGGCCAACCAAGTGCGCAGCGTCACTGCCTCGCTGCACACCGCCCAGCAGGAGGTGGCCGCCTCGGCCATCCGGGCACAGATTGCCCAGCTCCAGCTGGCGGCCCACGATCAGTTGCTTTTCGCCGCTCGCCAGGATGTGGATGCTTTGTCCTCACAAATGGTGGGACTGCAGGCAGCCGAGGGTATTGTCCAGCCAAAGCTCACCGTTGACTTGCATGCGCTGCTGGATAAGCTGAAGCAGCCTCTCCAGCAGAATGATCATCCCACTCCTGTGCCGGCCATTGTAGAGAGTATTCCGGGAATGGCCTCTCATCAGCAGCAGCAGAATCAACAGTGGCAGACACAGGGTCAGGGACAGTTTCCAGGACAGCATCGGCTGCCGGATACTTCATGGAATGCAGCCAGTGCCATTATGCCCAAAGGAAAGCGCTTTTCCAACTTGGAAAACTATCAGAAATAGAGGTTTCCTAAGACCCTTATTTATATTATTCAGTTTTTTGAAGCTTTAGTTTCTATATAACCCCTTTGTTTCCTATTATTAACTATTCAATATATATTTTATAAATATTACTCAATAAACACTTAAATTAATATGTTTTAGTGTTTTGTGTATAGTTGTGAGTGTGTTTAGTTAAATAAAACAAAAAGTTTGTTAAAAAGACCAAATATAAATTTGGAAAATGTTACAAAATTGTTTAGCATTTTCTTTGATGAACTTAAGTTAAGCAGAATAATGAAGTTAGCAGAATAGCAAAAATATTGGCTTACAGACTGAGAAAATGTTAAGGGCTTGAAATATAAATAATGAGAAACTAAAACTATATATTTCAGTTCTTTATAAATCTACAATATACATATAAAACACTTCTCCAAAGGCGGCTGCAGCTTCTAAAATTATTTCTTATTCATCAAAATCCAATAGCAAAAATAGAAATTTTTATTTAAATAAATTTTGAGGACCTATAACCAAGTTATTGATGTGAAAAGAAAATACTTTTAAATCAATTTAAGCTTAATATTTTATTTAAAAATAAAAAAGAAGAGAAATCAGTGGAATTCTATGCAGCTCCGAAAGAACATTCGATCGGTATTAATATATTATTTTAATATATTATTTAAAAATAAAAAAATAAGAGAAATCAAGAGAATTCTATGCAGCATTCCTTCTGCAAATGCTCTTTGTTCTGTTACAAAAAAAAAAGAGGATAAGGTTCAGCATTGGTTTCAGCCACTGAAAAGAAGACAAGATCAATCCGCAAATCCATTCAAAATCAATCAAAGACAAGGACATTTAAGGATATTTAGCTGTGGCACAAATGCATTCGAGTTGAGTAGAGTAGAGAGTATTTAGAGTAGTTGAGTTCTTTGTGTATACTTTGAATGTACCTCCTTACTGCGTCCCCGTAAAATCTAAAAGTTGAAATGTGTATAGTTGTTGTTGTTAAAGAACTTGGCTTTGTTCTCAAGAGTTTTATTTATTTTTTGTAAATTTCTTTCTAATCAACAATTTGTGGTGAATCAAATCAAAAGATAGAAAGAACATGAAGCTAAACTAGGGGGAGAGACTAAGGACTACAAAAAAAGGCCGCCAATATATTGGAAAACTAAGGAAAATACTCAGAAAAATCAAGAACAATTTCACACCGACTTCCTTCCTGGCAAATGAGAACGAACCAAACGTGAGAAATATACATATAATTGGGGTAATAATTGGAATTATTTGAGTATATTTCGATCCAGCTTCAACGGCTTCACATTTACTAATACATAAGGATACGGATACGGATACGATTTAGGAACTTTGAAAACATTAAGATATTCAAGATATACGAATTTGCGAGTATATGGTTATGGGTAATGGCCGCTGCTATTCTGCGAATCTCTGACTTACCCCGGGCGTGATCATCATCTGGATGGGCAGGCCCTTGGCCTGCGAGAGGTTGTCCTCGTCATCGCCGCCCTCGGCGCCTTCGGGACCCTCCGATCCTTGGGTATTACCTCCGGGATTACTGGTACTGGCGGTGGTGGCCACAGCGGTGACTGCACTTGAGGCGGCCACCATGGCCAGGTTGTTGGCCACTCCGGATGTGGCTGCTCCGCCATTCGGTGGCTTAAGTTGCTGTTGCTGCTGTTGTTGCTGTTGCTGCTGCTGTAACTGTTGCATCTGCAACATTTGCTGCTCGCGGCGATAACTCTCCATGGCCATCATCGAGGTCTGTCGGGCATTTGGATTGTCGAAGCTGTATGGCGGCACTGCATCCTGCTCAGAGCTGGATCCGCGACGCTGGCCAAACGAGAGGAAAAACGGCTTAGTATCCTTCTGGCTAAGTATATATCTTAGAGAGAACACACATAGAAAATGAAACTACTTGTATGGCGGAGAGAGTACTTACAAGGACACCATTGCAATTTGGTTAAGGGGCCAGGGACCAAGGGGAACACACACAACATTTATGGATATTATATATATCAAATAATTATTCGAATCAATTTCAGATGGATAGGTTTGGTAGAAAGAAAATAAATGAGTAAATTACCTTTACCAAAATGGTGTTCTTTGCCCATTTTTGTAAAGATTTTTTGGGCTGCCAATATTGTTTTTTTTATTAAATGGTAATTATAGGTTTCTTTTTAGATTTTGTAAGCAGTCAAACTTTGCTTCGTTTACAATTGTTAAGGCCCCTTTTATTCCCTTATTTTATTTAGTAAACATTGTTGGTCTGCTGCTTAAGGGGGGGGGGGGGTAAGGTTAATTCGGTGCAAAAATGCCCACTTTTCAAAAAAATGTTGTGGCGAAACGGCTAAAGTTAGCTTAACAGATT
>VNKB01012390.1:0-53155 GCA_008042735.1 Drosophila leontia
CAGCATCAACAGGGGAATCTTTCTAGATGTGTCAGGAAGAAATCGATTTTTTGGCCATTTTTGCGAAATTCGATAAGGGGTTACATCATTAAAATTTTTAATTTTGATAAAAAATTGAATTTTTAAAATTTTTAATTAAAGTATGCAGATTTATTAACTGTAGAAAATCTAGCACAGAACAGTTTTCCGATTTAAAATTAATGCTCTTTTGGCCGAGTTATGATATTTTTAATTAAAAAAAAAATCAAAAAGTTTTTTAATACAAAAAATCAGATTTTATAATACAAAATAATGTTTTTCTAAGTCAAGGAATCATTTCCGACCCCATAAACCATATATATTCTTGATCAGCATTAACATGCGAATCTTTCTAGACATCTCCGGAAGAAATCGATTTTTTGGCCATTTTTGCGAAATTTCATAAGGGGTTACATCATTAAAATTAGCAAAAATGCCCAAAAATTTTGATTTCTTAAAATTTTAAATTTGGTATGCAGTTTTTTTAAATTAATAAAAACTAACACAAAACTGCTTTCCGAATCGAAATTAATGCATTTTTGGTTTAGTTATGATATATTTTAATTGTTACCTGCAAGGGTATACAAACTTTGGCTGGCCAAAGTTTTCTTTCTTTCTTGTTTTTATTTGTATTTTTTTTTTTAGATTTTTAAATATTAAATATATTTATAATTATTATTTACTAAGCGATAAAAATTGTTACCTATCTTAATTATTTTGACGTAGAAATTCTGGGAAGAATGTTTGACTACAAAGTAACGGAAGATTATATAAAATTTTATTAACGAATATTGTTTTTATTTTACATTTAAAATTGGTAAAATTGAAAAAAAATCCTTTAACACATTTGCCAAATTTACAGTTCCAAGTTCTTTTCAAAAAAGTTGTAGTCAAGCTACCTGAAAATATATTACGCAAAATCAAAATAATAAAATAATCCAAACCGTCAATTCTAGAAACTTCGAATCGAATTGAAATTGGGCGATATTGCAATCGGGAACGCCCTTTCCGCTGCTGGGGGTGAGCAAGGTGCCAGTCATTCCATTCACTAGTGGTGGCCCCGATGTCGATAAATTGCTTGCTATCGAAAATACAAGAAAAATACACAAATCACTCGGAAATTAGGATTTTACGCACTTTTAATTTGTATACAGGCTCGAGGCAAAGTGCGTTCAAGCTTTGAATTTAGACCAGGAAGGATCTGCGCTACAGTCACCGCGGAATCGCAGCGTTCCGCCACGTCCCCAGTTGTCCTGTGAAGCATGAGGAGGAGGACCGTCGCCTGAGAGCAGTTGCCAACAGAAGGCTGGTGGTGGAACGAGCAGCGGATCGGATCAGCTGTAGCGCCCGCACCACTCCACTCCACTCCACTCCACACCTTACACCACTCCACTGAAAGCACCATCCATCTGGGAGAGCGACCACAACAAAACACAAGAGTGCAGCGTCATGTTCGGATTTGATGGCGAGTACCGCCGCCGTCCGGTGCAAAGTCTGGGCGGAGCCTCTCACACCTGCGACCGGGACACTGTGATACGGAAGGCGGCCCAGGAGCGCCAGAAGCGCAACGAGCTGCGTCAAAAGGAGAACGGAGCGGTGGTGCTGCAGTCGTATGCCCGCTCCTTCATCCATCGTCAGCGGGCCAAGCGGGCCGAGCGGGAGGCCTTCGATGCGTTCCTGTTGGCCCGCAAGGATAGCATTACGGAGGACGACAGGGTGACGTTTCTGCTACGGCGTCTCAACTTTTTCTACAGCAGCCGTGAGGCCAAGGATGGCGAGCGACTGGTGAGTGCTCCCTGGGATTCGTGAGTTACCCTCCCTAACAGCTTCATCCTTCTGTAGATCGAGGTATGCCAGCAGATTCTGCGACAGCCTGGTCGCCTGCTGCAGCACTCTGCGCTGGATTCGATGTGGCTGCTAAGGGTATGCAAGCTGCTGGACACTTGCCTTCTCCAGTTATCGCTGTCGCATACGGCACAGGCCATTCCCTTGCGTATGCTGGAAACCTTTACCACCGTATCGGCTGTGCAGCGTCATGTACAGGATGAGGCACTGCTCTTCAAGTACTTGGAGCGCGTGTTTGGCTTCCTCATTTCCCGCAACTACTTTTCGCGCTTGCGACAGCTGCTGGACGAGAAGTGCCCGCCGCTGGACGGGGAGACACTGCAGGCGCCCAGTCCACTGGCCGATGCTCTGCTCCAGCTGCTGCTGCGACCCTTGGCGGTGGCCGGGCGGGCCTCAGCCGGGGGCCAGGTTTCGGTCATGTCACTGGCCGTCTTTCAGAATTTTATTGTGGATATTTTGGCTAAGCCGCATACGGATCCCGTGCGGTATTACCTGCTGCCCTGCTTCGCAGAGAGCTCCGAGTTCCCCTTTGACTTGCTGATGCGTTCATTGGAGACGGCAGTGGCCGCCGTGGTGCCTTTGGATTCTGGGGAAACCATGTCCAGCCGGCGGAAAGCAGAACCCGGACAGAAGTCGCAGGACCAGGCGCTGTTCTCATCGTTTTTACTCAACTCCCTCCTGGTGCTGGATCGCAGGCAATTGGGTGAGGAGTCCTCTTAGTGTTTAAGTAGGAGCTAAAGGTAATCTTAAAACCTGCTTCGCACTATAGCCACCTTGCAGCAGAGCTCGCTGCTGGTTGTCTACGTTCGCCTCATTGCGGAAATGATGCCCAATATACTGCAGTTACCCAAGTCCACGCTGCGTGGCCATGCCAACGCTCCGCATCGCCACAGGGACAGCGATGACGAGTCTGATGACTCGGACGAGGAGGAAGATCCGCCCATGGCCCATGGCAGCTTAGATTACGACATGGAGCAGCAGCCTGGACGAGTATTCGAGGAGCTGAGTGGCAAAGAGCGCGACTGCCTAATGGAATCTATTGCCATACTGAATGAGTCGGAGCGGGTGGACTTTATTGTTCAGCAGCTGGATCCGCTCATCGAGAATAGTCAGTTGATTAATGCGCTCTGCGAGATTTGCCACAACCTGATGATCTACAACAAGCATGCGGTCTTCGAATACAAGTAAGAAGGCAACGCTTGCATTTGATTATAATGTGTGTATCCTAACCCCACAAGTGGTTCCCCCCCCTCAGGTTAGTCTACACTTTGGCCTTTACACCCAAGTTCATACGTTCGGTGTGGTTCAAGCTGGCGGCGGAATCCACCCAACTGGGTTTCTCTGCACCCCTAACCCTCATTTCCAAGGGCGTTGTGCGTGAGTATCTCTTTTCTATGACTATTCAGCTTCTTTGTTTGATCAAAAATTACTTGCGGCAGCCAAGCAACTAGGTGTGGATCGTACTATTCCTCTGTTGGCCACCTTCTGCATGCTTTTCGGACGCCTTTTGCCCACCCTGCACGATGTGGAGTTTGTGGAAAATAAGCTATTGCTGCAAACCCAGGCCACCATTGATCATGTCCAACTCATGCCCTTTTCCATTGCCGAAATCGTGCAAATGTCCAAGACATTGAAGGACATAAGCATGGGCCTGGTGGAGCTGGCCTTTCCCGAGACCCGCAGCAATTTGGCCAACTATCGGAGTGTCCTCGGGCACACGGATGCCGATGACAAGAAGTTGCGTCATCAGAAGCAAATCTGGGCCAATCTCCTAAACGTTGTTGTATTTGTGCTCAATCAGATTTACACGCGCGACTTGCGTCTGGGCTTTTGCCCTGAAGCCCACTGGACAGTCAGTCGACTTGACTTGCCTTTGGATCGACCCACAGATCTTCCGCTGACCCATAGCAGTCGCCTTCGGGGTATCCGACCCTTTCAGCCCATCAGAGACTTTACACGCGAGGATTTTGAAAATGGACCACCAATGTCCACCAAACAGATACGCTCCATCACCATTCTCCGGGAGATTCCATTTGTGGTGGCATTCAGCAAGCGGGTGAGCATTCTACAGGGCCTGGTGGCGGCGAACAAGATACGGGTGCAGGGCAATCTACAGGCCTTCCTGCAGGGGCCCTCCATAATGATCACGGTGAGGCGGTCGCATTTGTATGAGGATGCCTACGACAAGCTGAGGCCCGAAAATGGTGGGTTTTCTACAAGGAAACTTTCTAGATTAAAAGCAACAATTTAAAATGTTAAAAATCCTTTCCAGAACCCGATTTGCGCTTCAAGTTCCGCATACAGTTTATATCCCGACTGGGTCTGGATGAGGCGGGCATCGATGGCGGCGGAGTTTTTCGTGAATTTCTGTCTGAGCTGATCAAGACTTCTTTTGATCCGAATCGTGGTTACTTTATGTGAGTTTTTAATATATATTTCCCCAAAAAACAACAAATTATTAATTATATTGTCTAATTTAACCTTAGGGTAACCACGGACAACAAACTTTACCCGAATCCCAATGTACAGGACATCTGCGAGGAGTATGAAAAACACTATTACTTCATTGGCCGCATCCTGGGCAAGGCCATCTACGAGAACCTACTGGTAGAGCTGCCCCTTGCCGAGTTTTTCCTCACCAAACTGGCCGGCAAATACTCCGATGTGGACATCCATCAGTTGGCCTCCCTCGATCCCGAGTTGTATCGGAATCTGCTGTACTTGAAGGACTACACGGGCGATGTGAGCGAATTGAATTTGGACTTTACCGTGGCCAGCAGTTCGCTGGGACAGACACAGATTGTGGAACTGAAGCCCCAAGGCCAGACCATTCCGGTGACCAATTCGAATCGCATCGAGTATCTGCAACTGATGGCCGACTACAAGCTGAACGTTCAGATACGACGACACTGCAACGCCTTCCGCAAGGGCCTGTCCAATGTCCTGCCCATCGAATGGCTGTACATGTTCAGCAACAAGGAGCTGCAGATACTCATTTCGGGCGCTGAGATACCCATTGATTTGGAGGATCTTAAGAAGCACTGCAAGTACGGCGGCGAATTCACACCGGAACACCCGTCGATTGTGGCATTCTGGGCGGCATTGGAGGGTTTCGATGATATGCAGCGCCGGAATCTGTTGAGGTTCGTCACCAGCTGTTCCAGGCCGCCATTGTTGGGCTTCAAGGTGGGTATTTAAGTCGTAGTTATATATTATTATTTGTAATTCATTCAACTATTTTAACAGGATCTGGATCCACCGTTCTTCATACAAAATGCTGGTGACATGGAACGCCTGCCCACGGCCAGCACCTGCACCAATCTGCTGAAGCTGCCACCCTTTAACAGCGTGGAACAGATGCGAGAGAAGCTGCTTTATGCCATACAATCGAACGCTGGCTTTGAACTTAGCTAATTTGTCGAAGCCACTTTTCCACCCCCTGAAAACCAGAAACATATCCAAAACCACAGCCAGCAAATCCATGAAAACGAATCACAATCCCTAACAACAAGTGGCAAAGGAGGCGGTGCAACTATTCCAGTTAATTTACAAAAACATTGTACATTATGATTAACGTAATTGCTTAGTGTAAAGTATGAAGCTTATGAGGTCTCTGTTTATCTAAAGTTCTCTTTGTATTTGTTTGAGTTTGTTTTTTCTTTTACCAAAAAGATATATATATATATATAAAGATATATGTAAATCAAAGCAAGGCAAGCTCAGAATATTTGAATAAAGGAAGGGCAAGCGTTTGGATCTAAAAGAAGGTATCCTCTCGCCCCTTTTCCCTGCATAATTTTGTGCCCCCATAAATCATCCATCAGCCGCCGTTGATGATGTTGCGTCCAATTGCCAGGCCTGCTGAATAATTCGCTCGTAGACCATTTGCGGCGCCGTGATGGCAAACAGAAAGTCTATGTGATTATAGCCAGGCACCTGATACATCTGTGTTCGGCTATTTCGCAGTTCTCTGACCAGACGCTGCACATCCGCCTGAATGGCCAGCACGTCTCGGGTGCCGTGAAAGATTTGCAGCTGCAGGCGAACATTGGCCAACTGATATGAGGGTGGTGTGGCCTGTCTATAATGCAGCGCATTGAGCCGCGGCGAACGGTAGTCGTACTGCTGGAATTGGCCTGTGGACAAAACAAAGAGTATCAATGATAATTCCTTACTACCTGCAGATGAACACAGAAAAAAATTTGGAGTTATTCATTGAGAAACCGTTTTTAATATGAAATTTATAAAATAACTTGGGATTCATTTAAAAATGCAATACTTAAAATTTAATAGGTAAATAACGAAACTCTCCTTACATTCCATTTTCTCTGTGCACCTGTGCATATGTCCCATGTCCGACTTACCGCTATTGATGAGCTGTCCGAAGTGCTGCAGCTGGCGACGAGACATGCCCGCCGGCGTCGTTTGCAGGATGCGTGGCAAGATGTTCTGGCAAAAAGAGGAGAACAGACGAGGACCATTTTGTTAGGCTTAAATTCCCAAAACGCTTAAATTTTATGAGCAACAGCCGGAAACAGGACCTCACCCTGCCCCAGCCATGTCGGTGTCGGTGTATCGGTGTGTGCTCAGGCTGCTATTTCCGTTTCATTGCGACACAAAGCATACACGGAAGTGCACACAAGCAGACACACACACTCGTCACACACATACCACCCACCGTAAAAATCACACATGAGCGGGCACAGGAGCGAGGTCTCAGGCCAAAGGCCAAGAGGTCCTTGCTTTGATGCTCCGGCCTGGGGAGTTGAATTTATATTGCGGGTATTTGTTTTGAAATTAGCTGCTTATTTGTTGGCCGCTTCGCCCCGGCCTCTGATTAAGGTAAGTGCAATGAGATTTTCCATTTTCAATTTTCCATTTTCCATTCAGTGTATTGAGATTGATATTGATATTGCCTTAGGGCAATGGAGAAAGCAGGACAAGAGGCAACTTAAATAGAGTTGTTTTCTAAAGAAAATATTGAGGGAGAAGCTGTAGGAATTTCCCATTTTCATTTATTTTGAGAAGACTATCAAAAAAATCTTCCAACCATATTAAAAGTATCAGCAAAAGCTGATTCTATGTTTTGAAAAGCGAAATAGATAAAGTAATATATATCCTATTATTTTATTGTTATTTTTTCATTAAACCGAGTTGATAGGTTTTACAATTTAAGATAAATATTTTATTCTGAGTAAACTGAATTTTAAGTAAGATATTTATAAGCTGCTTTTGGTCTTATTTTCCGATCAACATTTTTGTTAAATAAATGGGATTTGTCAGTGGAACTATTTAAAATCAATGTTTTCCGTTTAATTCAGAGAATCCTTTGTTTAAACACAATATCCGCAAAAAACTCTCAACTTTTTTATGCGGATGTCCTGATGTTTGCCATTTTTTTTGGGAGAGGGTAGAAGGGAAAGGATATGCAACGACTTTTCAGTTATAGAATTTTATGTAAATCGTTTCGACTTTAAACTGCCATGACAAGCCATTGAAACGTTGCATGCATCGTCCTGCGGCGACATATTTTTTTGTTTTGATGTTTATTTGATTTTCCGCCTGGTCGTTGCATTTCCCATTTTTTCTTTGTTCTGTTTTTCTTTTCTCAGTTTCTTTTTTTTTTTTTTTACAACCAGCCAGCAACTTGTGGCAAATACTGGCAATTTTGTGCCGCCAGCTTGTTTGTGTTTCCCCGAGTTTTTCTTTTCGTTTCGTTTCGTTTCGGCTTGCATTTTTTTCTTTACATCTTTTATTTTCAGCTCGAATCTTATTCGACGCAGTGCAGTTGGGCCAAGAGTGTTGAACTTTGCGAGGGTCGTGGGGGCGGGTCGCCGTCGGAGGCCGCGGAGGTTACTAAATATGCGCAAATATTTATTCGGCCGGCTCCCTAGCTCTAGCGGCGGCAAGTTCGACAGTTGTCGCCCAGTATCGCCTCGCTCCATTTGCTCAAGCTCAGCGTCTTTTTGCTGGATATTTGCCTAACAATTTCTAGCTGCTGGGGCTCCGGTCTGTTGACTTTTTATGGGAGTTATGAGCGCTAACACAGATATGACACGCGCTTGCACTCGCTTGACACTCGTGTCGAGTGGCAGTAGCTACCGAAAAAATTTGTTATTCACTTGCCAGCGATGCCAGCGACGACATTGAGTGTTCAAAAAATAGTATTTGCTTTGCTATTTTCAGCTATTCCCAGTAAACTATCAAGCTTAAGGTAAGTTTTAAGTTGGACCGCAAAAAGTATGCAATACTTTTGGGTGAGTCAAGAGCAGACCTTTAATAATAGGCGTAATAACCGGGATAACCTTTTCTTTATTTCATCGGATGTGCCAAATGCTTATTTACAGCCTTTATTAAAGGTTTCCCAAGCCCCCTTGGATTATTCAGCGCCGTGAAATGCTTATTTATGGCTGCATATGTGAAAAGATTTAAGAACTATAACCTGGAGAACTTTTTAACCTTTTTTCAGACTCCCCACGGTAACTATAAAATGTTCAATTCCAGCTTCGGCAGCAGCACTGCAGTGTCCAGGGTCCCGCAGCCAATTGGCCAAAGCCCCCACTTTAATAACTTACAAGCGCCACTTGGCGCCCTCGAACCCCTAACTCACTTCAGTTGCTAGTAAGCCTTTTGAGCACGCGCCCCCGAAACACTCCGGACACACAGATAAGCCATAAAGTTTTTTTGCTTTCGTTGCACGAGCGCGATTTATTTGCCATATTTCACGGCAAAACAAAATTTAAATGTACCGTGTGCTGCGCGGGAAACAAAAAGTGTTTAAGGCAGCATGGCGTATACGTAATGTGTGTTATACTCTAGTTAGAAGCCGCCAGCTGGGGCGGGAGTTTTGAGGGGCGAGAGAGATAGGGGGGGAGGGAGAGAGAGGAGTGAGGAATATAGAGGAATGGAAGTTGTTGTTCGGCCGGGCCAGGGGGGAAAAGTTTAGCACACCTTTTGGTAGCACATTACAGCAGAAAAATCCCTAGAGTTGATTCAAAAATGCTCTAAAAATATTATTTAAATACCTTGTTTATGGAATTTGTTGAACAATTTATAATATTGCTGATGTATTCTGTTGTAATTATTAAATATAGTTTAATTTGACAAATTGTTAACATGGAATTCCTTTCAAAAACTATAAAATGAATTATAAAGGAAACTTTAAGGGTGCCAGAAACTTAATTTTTCTGACAATCGCATTTGTATGAATTGTGTAGTTCTTAACTTGTTCACAAAATACTATTTCAAATTTCTAGAAACCAAAGTTAAAGCTAAATATATTCCATATAATTGACAAGTTTGGTACTTGTGCCCATTAACCCCTTTTTGGTTCGGCGTTACCCTTCTGTTCACAATAGTTCTGGCCTGACTTCCAACCAGGAAGCTTTGCCCGGCCAAGAGCAGCTCGTTTACGCATTTAAATTCAAATAACTTTTATTACCGAAACTAAGGCCCATGCCACTGCTGCTCTTGCTGCTGCCCGGGGTTTGTCTGTTTCTGTGCGTCTTTGTGGGTGGGAAATGCCTGCTCACTCCAGAGTGCAATAAAAACTTTAGCATACAACAGGAAAAAAGTTTTCGGGGCGCTTTGTTGGCTAAATTATGGCCCGCATATATAATCGTACTCACACGATCCAATGGATAGTCGCTGAAGCCCACGTACAGGGAGGTGAACAGGGTGCACAGGGCGTAGGTGGGCAGGGTGGCGCTACAGAAGTACTGGCCGCCCACCTGGGTCAGTGACGTTGCCGGCAGCAGCTCGTGCAGGCCCAGTGTGTTTAATAGCATCTACAGGGAGGGAGATTTCACAGCAATATCAATTCTTGATTCCATTTTATACTTTAAATAAAAAATTGTATTCAAAATTATATTTTTCATAATAAATTACAAATTAAGCAACTTGTGAAATACGAAATACATAATATTATATTTTGATTTATAGTAAAATATATCAATGATCATACGTTAACTTACAAAGTTTACAATAATATTTTAATGCGATAAATATTTAATAACATGATGTGAGTCATGAGTTATTTCAGAGATATTTTTATGTTCTATGTTATGTTCAAATTGGTTTTAAGTCTACAGCTTTCTTTTTTATTCTTAGAATTTCGAGTTTAGAGTTCAATACGCCAAAGGTGAGATACTACAACTTTTCATGGAATCCGAAATGCCAAATTTTAAAACTCTGATAAGCGGTCTATAGCTTTCTTTTGTGTTCTTAGAATTTCGAGTTTAGAGTTCAATACGCCAAAGGTGAGATACTACAACTTTTCATGGAATCCGAAATGCAAAAATTTTAAACTCTGACAAGCGGTTTTTGCGCACTTTTCTTTCGTCTCATCGCACTCAGCTTGATTTAGTTTCTTCCAGCTGGCAGAAAGATGCAGACGTTATTTTGGTCGAGTTTGATCATCGGGTTCCTGATTCAAAGGAGCTCTGCGCGATTCTTGGACGACTACTGCACAACTTCAATGGGTGGGAGAATTACGAATGGTAACAACGCTGAACTGAAGGCTGCTGCTTGGATGGCAGCCATTCGTAATGAAGTTGAATTTATATGTGGCGGCACTGTGATTCACAAACGTAAGTATATGTAAAAACTACATCAAAAAACAAATTAAGAGAACATTAATTTGATTCTTTTCAGGATTTGTATTGACCGCCGCTCACTGCATTAAAGACCAAGGAAAATTGTAAGCATACTTAAAGCTCACTATATATAATATTCTTAATAATATTATATATTAATATTGACCACAGATTCGTGAAATTGGGAGCATATATACTATCGCGCCCTGTCGTAGAGTACGGTGTCAGCAATGCCGTGTTTCATAGGGAATACTCTGACGAAACGGGCCAAAATGATATTGGCCTGCTTGAACTACCTCTCGATATTGTCTTTACTGGTAAGTGTTAACTAGTTAATCGCCCCTGATGGAGCTTAGTTTTGTTTTCCTCTCCGCAGGGAAAATCTATCCAATCTGCATTGATTTAAGTTCCACGGCGAAGAGGACAGTGTATAATGCTATCACATTTTATGCCTATGGCTGGGGAAAAACGCGGACAGCCCGCTTCAGTGAAATTCTTCAGAGAGTCACACTTCAGCACTACGATCGCGAAAGGTGCAACAGGAAAGCTTATGCGCCACTTACTATAAATCAGATTTGTGCTGGGTCCTCAAACAGTGACACCTGTGGAGGCGATTCTGGCGGTCCGCTAATCAGAAAAGTTAATTATAATGGCACTCGTCATCTGACGCAGTTGGGAATTGTAAGCTATGGTTCAAGATCATGCCAAGGACTGGGGATCTATACCGATGTCACTAGCTATGCTGACTGGATTGAGGAAAAGATTGAAGCTCTTTTTCCCGGGAATTCTGGGCAGTCTTCACCCACTGGTAAGAATATCGAAAATATTTCAAATGTTTCCTCCATCCTACACACCATAATGTATTTCATTGGCAGCTATCGCCAAACAGGTCTCAATGAGACCTTCAACTGAAACATATGCTTTTGGATCATTCGGAGAACATTCGATTGATGTGTATTCATTCACTGGTAGGAATGTTTACAATTTTTCAACGTCTCTATTTACTGATTTTTCAGAAGCCATCATCAATACGACCTCCATTAGACCTCCCCCTCCTCCCGAATCGTATTTTTTTGGTGCCGAGAACTTTGGCACAGCCCGATTATTATTCGAACCATGCGGAACTTCACTGAGTAAGAGAATTACGAATGGTGAGAATGCTGAACCGGCGGCTGCTGCTTGGATGGCAGGCATATATACAACTCATTTTCTTTGTGGCGGCACTGTGATTCACAGACGTGAGATACTTTTAAATACTTCATTTAGGTAACAAATTAATTGGAATTTTTATCTCAGGATTTGTATTAACTGCCGCTCAATGCTTACAAGACAGCCAAGAAGAAAACCTGTAAGTATCTTAAGATCTTTCGATTCAATATAGAACTTATAATATATTCGTACTGTTTGCAGAATTGTGAAGTTAGGAGCATACGACAAATGGCGTCCAAAATTGGTGTATAGTGTCAGAAAGAAGATTATTCACCATGAGTTCGACTTTATGAGAAACATTCATGATGTTGGTCTCCTGCAACTTTCAGGCAATATTCAGTTTAGTTGTAAGTGTTATTGAGTTTTTTTTTTTACTTTTAATGGTGTTAACTATGTTTTCTTGTCCGCAGGGCATGTCTATCCGATCTGCATTATTCTGAATCCGGAAGTTAAGAGCAAAGTCGATAGTGTTTACACATTCGATGCCTATGGATGGGGAAAAACAAATGAGGGCCAACTAAGCAATATCCTTCAGAAAGTCACACTCGATCGTCACGATCGCAGTGATTGCAACAAAAATTCACACTTTCAACTTCTTTCAAGTCAGATCTGCGCTGGAGCTTCAGTAGGAGGCAGCTGTAATGGCGATGGTGGCGGACCACTGACAAAAGAGGTTATTGTAAATGGACTTCAACGTCAAACGCAGTTTGGGATCATAAGCAGTGGCTCAATGTCTTGCGATGGAATCGGAGGGTATACCGATGTCACAAGTTATGTTGACTGGATTATGCGAAAAGTTAGGGGGTTACCAACGACTATATGATATTGTTCCCATAAGAACCATTGAAGAATAAATAAAAAATACGCAAAGTAGTTTAGTCTTTAAATTATACAAATATATCTCGCATTGTACTCCGGCCTCTGTGATAGCAGCATCAGCGCCCGGGATTAGCCACAGGACCCCGTAACAAAGTTTCCAGCGGAGCCAAGGAGGCCATACATTGGCATTTATATAATCGTACTTACTTTATCCAATGAATATTCACTGAAGCCCACGTATGGGGAGTCCTATTTTTAAATTATGATCTGTTATACAAAAATTTGTAAAATTAAGTTATTTCAGAGATATCGTTAAAGCTTGAGGCTAGGAATCAATGTTTCTATAGAAGTCCCTTTGTAATAGTATCATTTTGCAATAGCTTACAAAGTGCCAAAATTTTGTGACACTATTATCTGTTCTACGCCACTAAAGGTTAGACACTCCGATTTTCTATGAAATCACAAATGACATTTTTAAAACGCTGATAAGCGGTTTTTGCACAATTTTCGTTTGTCGCATCGCACTCTCCTTGATTTAGTTTCTTCCAGCTGGCGAAAAGATGCAGACGTTATTTTGGTCGAGTTTGATCATCGGGATCCTGATTCAAAGGAGCTCTGCACGACTCTTGGACGACTACTGCAAAGCTTCAACGGGAATGAGAGTTTGGAATGGCGAAAACGCTGAACTGAAGGCTGCTGCTTGGATGGCAGGCGTTCGTAATGAAACAAATTTTCTATGTGGCGGCACTGTGATTCACAAACGTAAGTATATGTATATACTATATACAAAAAACTAATTAATACAAAATTAATTTGTTTCTTTCAGGATTTGTGTTGACCGCCGCTCATTGCATAAAAGCTCAAGGCAAACTGTAAGCACACTTAAAGCTTATTATATAAAATATTAATAATGATATTATATAATAATATAAGATAATAATATTGCCCACAGATTCGTGAGATTGGGAGCTTATAACCTATCGCGTCCCGTCGTAGAGTACAGTGTCAGCAATGCGATATTTCATAGGGAATACTCTGACGAAACGAGCCAAAATGATATTGGCCTGCTTCAAGTACCTCTCGATATTGTGTTTACTGGTAAGTCCTAACTGGTTAATCGCCCTTGATGGAGCTTAGCTTTGTTCTCCTCTCCGCAGGGCAAATCCATCCAATCTGCATTGATTTAAATCCCACGGAGAAAATGGAAGTGAAGAATACTTACACATTCGATGCCTACGGCTGGGGAAGAACGCGGACAGCCAACATAAGTGAAATTCTTCAGAGAGTAACACTTCAGCACTACAATCGCCGAATGTGCAACAATATAACCCTTGCGCCACTCACCTTAAATCAGATTTGTGCTGGGTCCTCGAACAGAGACACCTGTAGGGGCGATTCTGGCGGTCCACTGATTAAAGAAGTAAATTATAATGGCACTTGGCAGCTGACGCAGGTGGGAATGATAAGCTATGGTTTAGAATCATGCAAAGGACTGGGGGTCTATACCGATGTCACTAGCTATGCTGACTGGATTGAGGGGCAGATTGAAGCTCTATATCCCGAGAATTCTGGGCAGTCTTCACCCACTGGTAAGAATGTCGACAATATGTGAAATGTTTTCTCCATCCTACACACCATTATGTTTTTAATTGACAGCCATCGCGAAACCGGTCTCCATTAGACCTCCAACTGAAATAGCTGTTTTAGGTGCCGAGAACTTTAGCCGAGCCCGATTATTAACCGTACCATGCGGAATTTCAATAAGTACGAGAATTGCGAATGGTGAGAACGCCGAATTGGAGGCTGCTGCTTGGATGGCCGGCATACATAGTAATGCAACTGGCTTTGTATGTGGCGGCACTGTCATTCACAGACGTGAGTCAATAGACTTTTATATACATTATTTGTTTAATATTTTCTTATCTCAGGATTTGTATTAACCGCCGCTCACTGCTTAATAGACAGAGAAAAAGAAAACCTGTAAGAATCTTAGGATCTTTCGATTCAATATAAAACTTATAATATATTCGTACTGTTTGCAGAATTGTGAAGTTAGCCGCATACGACATACGGCGTCCAACAGTGGAGTATAGTGTCAGCAAGAAGATTATTCACAATGAATTCAACCCAATGCAAAAAATTCATAATATTGCCCTTCTGCAACTATCACTTGATATTCAGTTTAGTAGTAAGTGTTATCGAATTTTGTGATTTGAATGGAGCTTACTATGTTTTCTTGTACGCAGGGCATGTCTATCCGATCTGCATTATTCTGAATCCGGAAGTTAAGGGCAAAGTCGATAGTGCTTATAAATTCGATACCTATGGATGGGGAAGAACATATAAGAGCCAACTAAGCAACATCCTTCAGAAAGTCACCGTCGATCAATACGATCGCAGTAATTGCAGCGGAAAAGGACACTTTCAATTTCTTTCAAGTCACATCTGCGCTGGAGCTTCAGTAGGAGGCCCCTGTAACGGCGACTCTGGCGGTCCCCTGACAAAAAAGGTCATTATAAGTGGACTTCAACGTCAAACGCAGTTCGGTATCTTAAGCGGTGGCACAAGTGTGTTTTGCGATGAAATTTTTATATATACCGATGTCACAAGTTATGTTGACTGGATTGTGCAAAAGGTTAGAGGGCTACGAAAGACTTTATGATATTGTTCCCATAAGAACCATTGAAGAATAAATGAATCATACGCAAAGGACTTTATTTTTTATAATTTTCAAAATGTGTCTCCCGCGCGGAATCAACCACCGGACCCTGTAACAAAGTTCCCAGCGGAGCCAAGGAGGCCGTACATCTACAGGAAGAGACGCAGCTGGTGGGTATATAATCGTACTCACACTATCGGGAGTCCTATTTTTAAATTATGATCTGTATTACAAAAATTTGTAAAATGAAGTTATTTCAGAGATATTGTTAAAGCTTGCAGCAAGAATTAAAGTTTCTATAGAATTCCCTTCCTAGTATTATCATTTTCCGATAGCTTGCCTAAGCGCCAACATTTGGTGACAACATTATCTGTTCTACGCCACTAAAGGTTAGACACTCCGATTTTCTATGAAATCACAAATGATATTTTTAAAACGCTGATAAGCGGCTGTTGTACACTTTTCGTTAGTCTCATCGCACTCATCGCAGAAAGATGCTGACGTTATTATTGCCGACTCTGATCTTCGGGTTCCTGATTCAATGCAGTTCTACCCGTCTATTGGAGGATCGATGCGGAAATGCAGCAAATTTGAGAATTACGAATGGCGGGAACGTTGAACCGGAGGCTGCTGCTTGGATGGCAGGCATACGAAATGAAGTACAATTTCTATGTGGAGGCACAGTGATTCACAAACGTAAGTCTACACACATATGTGTAAAAAAAAAAAGTAACAAATTAATGGGATTTATTTTTTTTTTGTCAGGTTTTGTGTTGACCGCCGCTCATTGCATTGAAGAGCAAGACAGATTGTAAGAAAACTTTTGAAATATTCATAACAATATAATATATGTAAATAGCTGCCCCAACAAAATAATGTTCCTCCAATTTCTTGCGCCACAAATGAAGTCATCTGGCGTGGCGTTTTTCAAAACCCCCAGCACATCCCACTCTCATCATCGTTTTGTTTTTAGCAAGATTGAGACAATTTGAGACAAATCTTATCAATGCTCCGATTTGGATGATGTTCTCATAAGCACAATCAATACCTGGATTGTGAATGATTGAATTTTATTAATGAAGAAATCTTGAATCGCTTTAGTAATTCTTCAGTTTAGTCACAAAAATAACATTAGTATGATATTATTTTCCACAGATTCGTGAGATTGGGAGCTTATAACCTATCGCTTCCTCTCGTGGAGTACAGTGTCAGCAGTGCGGTGATACATTGGGAATACTCTCAGGAAACTCTCCTGAATGATATTGGTCTGCTTCAACTGCCACTCGATATTGTCTTTACTAGTAAGTCCTTAACTGGTTAATCGCCCCTGATGGAGCTTAGCTTTGCTTTCCTCTCCGCAGGGCAAATCTATCCAATCTGCATTGATTTAAGTCCATCGGCGAAGACGGAAGTGGAGAATGCTAACACATTCGATGCCTATGGCTGGGGAAAACCGAGTACAGCCAACATAAGTGAAATTCTTCAGAGAATCACACTCGATCACTACGATCGCAGTAGGTGCAACAATATCGTTTTTACGCCACTAACTTCAAATCAGGTCTGTGCTGGGTCCTCGAAAACAGACACTTGTAATGGTGATTCTGGCGGCCCTCTGGTCAAAGAAGTTATTTATAATGGCACTCGACATCTGATGCAGTTAGGAATGGTGAGCTATGGTTTAAGATCATGCGAAGGACTGGGGATCTACACCGATGTCACTAGCTATGCTGACTGGATTGAGGAACAGATTGAAGCTCTATATCACGAGAATTCTGGGCAGCCTTCACCCGCTGGTAAGAATATCGAAGATATTTTAGATGTGTCCTCCATCCTACACACCATTATGTTTTTTATTGACAGCTATCGCCAAACAGGGTCCATAAGCCCTCCAATTTAAACTGCTGCTTCTGGATATTTCAAAGGACCCGTGTATTCTCGGCAGCCTTCTCCCACAGTGGTTGCGTCCATAAGTAAAAAATAATAAAAAGTCACCAAATATTTGCGAAAAGTAGCCAAATTGTCTCTAAATTTTCGAAATGTCTTTATGTCTGTTTAAAGGTAATAAAAATATTAAATTTAGCTGCTGATACTGGCTGTTTTGTATATATTTATATTTATTAATAAACTCAAGCTGTCTTAGTGTTTTCAAGGTAACATTTTCGAAGCAATCTGAAGCTGTTTCTTTGATTTTATGATGTATATTTTGTGTCCGTCATTTGAGAATGTTGACAATTTTGCTGAATATTTTTGACTCAGTTTTAATGATATCGTTGTCCAGGTTATTTTTGTAACTGCGAATTTTAACGCATGGAAAGCATTGATCTTCCCTGAGTATGAGAGTTACGAGTGGTAACATCAAAAAGATTATTCACGATGGATTTGATCTAAGATAAATTAATCATTATATTGGCTTCCTGCTACTATCACGTGATATTGAGTTTATTTGTAAGTGTGATCGAGTTCTGTCGCTTCCAATAAAGCTTACTATATTTACTTATCCGCAGAGCATCTCTATCCGATCTGCATTATTCTGAGTCCGGAAGGTAAAAGCAAAGTCGACATATTCAGAGATATTATTATATGTTAAAATTTCCTTAAAGTTTTTTACCTATCAAGCGCATTTTATTATTGCTTTTGTGTATGTTACTAAGAGGACCTATTCCCCGAATTTCGTGCTAAAAGTTCAATGAGGCAAAGGTGAGACATACCAAATTTTAAAACGCTGATAAGCGGCTTTTGCGCACTTTTCTTTCGTCTTATCGCACTCAGCTTGCTTTAGTTTCTTCCAGCTGGCGAAAAGATGCAGACGTTAATATGGCAGAGTTTGATCATCGGGTTCCTGATTCAAAGGAGCTCTGAGCGATTCTTGGACGACAACTGCCAAAATTCAATGGGAATGAGAATTACGAATGGTAACAACGCTGAACGGGAGGCTGCTGCTTGGATGGCAGCCATTCGCAATGAAGTTGAATTTATATGTGGCGGCACTGTGATTCACAAACGTAAGTATATGTACATATATACTATATACAAAAAACTAATTAATAGAAAATTAATTTGTTTCTTTTAGGTTTTGTATTGACCGCCGCTCATTGCATCAAAGATCAAGGCAATCTGTAAGCACACCTAAACCTAAAGCTCACTATCAAAAATATTTATAATAATATTATATAATATTATTGACCACAGATTCGTGAAATTGGGAGCATATAACCTATCGCGTCCTCTAGTCGAGTACAGTGTCAGCAATTCTGTGATTCACAGGGAATACTCTCACGGAACTCAATTGCATGATATTGGTCTGCTTCAACTGGCACTCGATATTGTATTTACTGGTAAGTGCTTACCGGTTGATCGCCCCTGATGGAGCTCAGTTTTATCTTCTTTTCCGCAGGGCAAATCATTCCAATCTGCATTGATTTAAATCCCATGGCGGAGAGGGAAGTGGAGAATGCTTACACATTCGATGCCTATGGCTGGGGAAGAACGCGGACAGGCAACATAAGTGAAATTCTTCAGAGAGTCACACTCGATCACTACGATCGCAGAAGGTGCAACAGAAAAGCTTATGCGCCACTTACTATAAATCAGATTTGTGCTGGGTCCTCGAACAAAGACACCTGTCAGGGCGATTCTGGCGGTCCGCTGATCCAAAACGTTAATTATAATGGCACTCGACATCTGACGCAGTTGGGAATTGTAAGCTATGGTTCAAGATCATGTGCAGGACTTGGGATCTATACCAATGTCGCAAGCTATGCTGACTGGATTATAGAGAAAATTGAAGCTCTATATCCCGAGTATTCTGAGCAGCCTCCACTAACTGGTAAGAATTTTGAAAATATTTCAAATGGTTTCGCCATCCTACACACCATTATATATTTCATTGGCAGACATGGCCTCTCCGGTCTCTATTAGACCTCCTCCTGAATCAGCTGTTTTCGGTGCCGAGAACTTTGGCACAGCCCGATTATTATTCGAACCATGCGGAACTTCACTGAGTTCGAGAATTGCGAATGGTGAGAACGCCGAACCGGAGGCTGCTGCTTGGATGGCAGGCATATATACAACTTATTTGCTTTGTGGCGGCACTGTGATTCACAGACGTGAGATACTTTTAAATACTTCAGTTAGGTAACAAATTAATTGAGTTTGTATTTTAGACTTTGTATTAACCTCCGCTCAATGCTTAAGAGCCGGACAAGAACAAAACCTGTAAGTATATTAGGATGCTTTCGATTTAATATAGAACTTATAATATATTCGTTCTATTTGCAGAACTGTGAAGTTAGGAGCATACGACAATCGGCGTCCAACATTGGTGTATAGTGTCAGCAAGAAGATTATTCACAATGAATTCGACTCAATAAGATTCATTCATGATGTTGGTCTCCTGCAACTTTCACGCAATATTCAGTTTAGTTGTAAGTGTTATTGAGGTTTTTTGTGTGCTTTTAATGGAGTTAACTTTGTTTTCTTGTCCGCAGGGCATGTCTATCCGATCTGCATTATTCTGAATCCAGAAGTTAAGAGCAAAGTCGAAAGTGCTTACACATTCGATGCCTATGGATGGGGAAAAACAAATAATAGCCAAATAAACCACATCCTTAAGAAAGTCACCCTCGATCGATTCGATCGCAGTGAGTGCAACAAATTATTTGAAATTTCACTTCCTTTAAGTCTGATTTGTGCTGGATCTGATGTAGGAGACCCCTCTGTAGGCGATGGTGGCGGTCCTCTGACAAAAAGGGTCATTATAAATGGACTTCAACGTCAAACGCAGCTCGGTATTATAAGCGCTGGCACAGGCGATGGAATTGGAATTTATACCGATGTCACAAGTTATGTTGACTGGATTCTGCAAGAGGTTGGGGTGCTACGAACGACTATATGATATTGTTCCCATTAGAACCATTGAAAAAAAAAAAAAACGCAAAGTTGTTTAGTGTTTAAATAATACAAATATATCTCGCAGTGTATAGCATTGTATATTGTACAGCAGCATCAGCGCCCGGGTTTAACCCCCGGACCCCTTAACAAAGTTCCCAGCGGAGCCAAGGAGGCCGTACATTGGCATTTATATAATCGTACTCACATGATCCAATAAATAGTCACTGAGGCCCACGTACAGGGAGTTTTTTTTTTTATTTTAATTATAGTTTATTCTAAAATGTGTGTTAATAAGTTATTTCAGAGATATTGAGGGTAAGGATATAGTTTCTATAAAAGTCCCTTTCTAGTAGTATTATTTTGCTATAGCTTGCCAAAGCGCCAAAATTTGGTGACAACAATATCTGTTCTACGCAGCTAAAGGTTAGACACTCAGCTTTTCAATGAAACCATAAATGACATTTTTCGTTAGTCTCATCGCATTCTGTAATTAAGTTTAAGTAATTGAAAGCACACTTAAAGCACACTTTCGAAAAATTCATAATAATATTATATAACTAACGGCCCCAACAAACAAATTTCCCCTTTCCAATTTATTTCGTCCCAAAGAAAAGAAAGTCATCTGAGAAAAGCTTTTATATTATATCATTTGAGAAAAGCTATTATATTATATCTACGTTGCATTTTTCAAAACCCTCAGCACATCCCACTCTCTTCATCGTTCCGCTTTTTAGGAGAATATTTTGAGACAAATCTTATTTAATGCTCCGCTTGGATGCTGTTCAGATAAGCACAATCAATACCTGGATTGTGAATATTTCAAATGGTTTCGCCATCCTACACACCATTATGTATTTCATTGGCAGACATGGCCTCTCCGGTCTCTATTAGACCTCCTCCTGAATCAGCTGTTCTCGGCACCGAGAACTTTGGCCGAGCTCGATTATTATTCGAACCATGCGGAACTTCACTGAGTACGAGAATTACGAATGGTGAGAACGCCGAATCGGAGGCTGCTGCTTGGATGGCCAGAATACGTTCTCAAATAGGGTTTCTATGTGGCGGCACAGTCATCCACAGACGTGAGTACATATACTTTTTTATACTTAATTTAAGTAACAAATAAATTGGGTTTTTGTCTCAGGCTTTGTATTAACAGCCGCTCAATGCTTAAGAGGCAGACAAGAAGAAAGCCTGTAAGTATATTAAGATGCTTTCGATTCAATATAGAACTTATAATATATTCGTACTGTTTGCAGAACTGTGAAGTTAGGAGCTTACGACAAACGGCGTCCAACATTGGTGTATAGTGTCAGCAAGAAGATTATTTACAATGAATTCGACCCAATAAGATCTATTCATGATGTTGGTCTCTTGGAACTTTCACGCAATATTCAGTTTAGTTGTAAGTGTTATTGAGTTTTTTTTTTTTTTACTTTTAATGTTATTTACTATGTTTTATTGTCCGCAGGGCATGTCTATCCGATCTGCATTATTCTGAATCCGGAAGTCAAGAGTAAAGTCGAAAGTGCTTACACATTCGATGCCTATGGATGGGGAAAAACAAATGAGGGCCAACTAAGCAATATCCTTCAGAAAGTCACACTAGATCGATACGATCGCAGTGAGTGCAACAAATTATTTAATATATCACTTCCTTCAAGTCAGATCTGTGCTGGATCTATTGTAGGAGAACCCTTTAATGGCGAAGGTGGCGGTCCCCTGACAAAAAGGGTAATTGTAAATGGACTTCAACGTCAAACGCAGTTCGGGATTATATGCGCTGGCTTAGGCGATGGAAGAGGAGTGTATACCGATGTCACAAGTTATGTTGACTGGATTGTGCGAAAGGTTAGGGGGTTTTGAACATCTATATGATATTGTTCCCATAAGAATAAATAAAAAATACGCAAAGAACTTTTGTTTTTAAAATATACAAATGTATCTCCCATAGTACTGTGGCCGCTGTGACAGCAGCATCAGCACCCCCCTCGGACCGCGTAACAAAGTTCCCAGCGGAGCCAAGGAGGCCGTACATTTGCATTTATATTGTCGTACTCACACTATCCCATAAATAGTCACTGAGGCCCACGTACAGGCAGTTTTTGTTTTTTTTAGTTATGGTTTGTTATTCTAAAATGTGTGTTATTAAGTTATTTCAGAGATATTGAGGGTAAGAATTAAAGTTTCTATAGGAGTCCCTTTCTAATAGTATCATTTTGCGATAGCTTGCAAAAGCGCCAAGAATTGGTGACAACATTATCAGTTCTACGTAGCTAAAGGTTAGACACTCCGATTTTCAATTAAATCATAAATGATATTTTTAAAACGCTGATAAGCGGCTTTTGTACACTTTTCGTTAGTCTCATCGCACTCATCGCAGAAAGATGCTGACGTTATTATTGCCGACTTTGCTGTTCGGGTTCCTGATTCAATGCAGTTCTACCCGTCTATTGGAGGACCGATGCGGAAATGCAGAAAATTTGAGAATTACGGATGGCGAGAACGTTGAACCGGAGGCTGCTGCTTGGATGGCAGGCATACGAAATGAAGTACAATTTCTATGTGGCGGCACAGTGATTCACAAACGTAAGTCTACATACATATGTGTAAACAATATGTATGTAAACTATCCAATCTGCATTGATTTAAGTCCATCGGCTAAGAGGGAAGTGGAGAATGCTAACACATTCGATTCCTACGGATGGGGAAAAACGAGGACAGCCAACATAAGTGAAATGCTTCAAAGAATCACACTCGATCACTACGATCGCAGTAGGTGCAACAATATCGTTTTTACGCCACTAACTTCAAATCAGATCTGTGCTGGGTCCTCGAACACAGACACTTGTAATGGCGATTCTGGCGGCCCTCTGGTCAAAGAAGTTATTTATAATGGCACTCGACGTCTGGTGCAGTTAGGAATGGTGAGCTATGGTTTAAGATCATGCGAAGGACTGGGGATCTACACCGATGTCACAAGCTATGCTGACTGGATTGAGAAACAAATTGAAGCTCTATTTCCCGAGAATTCAGGGCAGGCTTCACCCGCTGGTAAGAATATCGAAAATATTTGACATGTTTCCTCCATCCTACACACCATTATGTTTTTTATTGATAGCTATCGCCAAACAGGGTCCATAAGATCTCTAACTTAAAATGCTGATTATGGATATTTGGAAGGACCCGTGTATTCTCGGCAGCTTTCTCCCACAGTAGTTGCGCCCATAAGAAACAGATAAAATAAATCACCAATTATTTGCGAAAAGTAGCAAAATTGTCCCTTTAATTTTCGAAATTTCTTTATGTCTGGAAATCTAAAATATAATGCGAAGAGAGAGAGAAAGTCGACATATTCAGTGATATTACTAAGGGGACCTATTCCCCGAATTTCGTGCTAAAAGTTCAATAAGGCAAAGGTGAGACATACCAAATTTTAAAACGCTGATAAGCGGCTTTTGCGCACTTTTCTTTCGTCTTATCGCACTCAGCTTGCTTTAGTTTCTTCCAGCTGGCGAAAAGATGCAGACGTTAATATGGCAGAGTTTGATCATCGGGTTCCTGATTCAAAGGAGCTCTGAGCGATTCTTGGACGACAACTGCCAAAATTCAATGGGAATGAGAATTACGAATGGTAACAACGCTGAACGGGAGGCTGCTGCTTGGATGGCAGCCATTCGCAATGAAGTTGAATTTATATGTGGCGGCACTGTGATTCACAAACGTAAGTATATGTACATATATACTATATACAAAAAACTAATTAATAGAAAATTAATTTGTTTCTTTTAGGTTTTGTATTGACCGCCGCTCATTGCATCACAAATCAAGGCAATCTGTAAGCACCCCTAAATCTAAAGCTCACTATCAAAAATATTCATAATAATATTATATAATAATATTGACCACAGATTCGTGAAATTGGGATCATATAACCTATCGCGTCCCGTCGTAGAGTACAGTGTCAGCAATTCTGTGATTTACAGGGAATACTCTCACGGAACTCAATTGCATGATATTGGTCTGCTTCAACTGGCACTCGATATTGTATTTACTGGTAAGTGCTTACCGGTTGAACGCCCCTGATGGAGCTCAGCTTTATCTTCCTTTCCGCAGGGCAAATCTATCCAATATGCATTGATTTAAATCCCATGGCGGAGAGGGAAGTGCAGAATGCTAACACATTCGATGCCTATGGCTGGGGAAGAACGCGGACAGGCAACATAAGTGAAATTCTTCAGAGAGTTACACTCGATCACTACGATCGCAGAAGGTGCAACAGAAAAGCTTATGCGCCACTTACTATAAATCAGATTTGTGCTGGGTCCTCAAACGGTGACACCTGTAGAGGCGATTCTGGCGGTCCACTGATTAAAGAAGTAAATTATAATGGCACTCGACATCTGACGCAGTTTGGAATTGTAAGCTATGGTTCAAGATCATGCTCAGGACTGGGGATCTATACCAATGTCACAAGCTATGCTGACTGGATTAAAGAGAAGATTGAAGCTCTATATCCCGAGTATTCTGAGCAGCCTTCACTAACTGGTAAGCATTTTAAAAATATTTCAAATGGTTTCGCCATCCTACACACCATTATATATTTCATTGGCAGACATCTCCTCTCCGGTCTCCATTAGACCTCCAACTGAAACAGCTATTTTTGGTGCCGAGAATTTTGGCACAGCCCGATTATTATTTGAACCATGCGGAACTTCACTAAGTTCGAGAACTGCGAATGGTGAGAACGCCGAACCGGAGGCTGCTGCTTGGATGGCCAGAATACATTCTCAAATAGGGTTTCTATGTGGCAGCACAGTCATCCACAGACGTGAGTACATATACTTTTATATACTTAATTTAAGTAACAAATAAATTGGGTTTTTGTTTTAGGCTTTGTATTAACCGCCGCTCCATGCTTAAGAGGCAGACAAGAAGAAAGCCTGTAAGTATATTAAGATGCTTTCGATTCAATATAGAACTTATAATTCGTACTGTTTGCAGAACTGTGAAGTTAGGAGAATCCGACATACGGCGTCCAGCCCAGGAATATAATGTCAGAAAGATCATTGTTCACGAGGGATATGACCGAAGACAACAAATTCATAATATTGGCCTTGTGCAACTATCACGTGATATTGAGTTTAGTTGTAAGTGTTATCTAGATTTCTGCTTTTATAAGAGTTCACTATGTTTTCTTGTCCGCAGGGCATCTCTTTCCGATCTGCATTATTCTGAATCCGGAAGTTAGGAGCAAAGTAGAAAGTGCTTACACATTCGATGCCTATGGATGGGGAAAGAAAAATAACAGCCTAATAAGCAACCTCCTTCAAAAAGTCACTCTCGATCGATACGATCGCAGTAGGTGCAAAGAAAGGATATCAGTTCCACTTGTTTCAAGCCAGATATGTGCTGGATCTGATGTAGGAGATATCTGTAGACACAATCTTGGCGGTCCTCTGACAAAAAAGATAATTGTAAATGGGACTCAACGTTATACGCAGTTAGGGATCACAATTATTAGATCAAAAAATTGCAAAGGACTGGGGGTCTATACCGATGTCACAAGCTATGCTGACTGGATTGAAGAGAAGATTGAAGCTCTATATCCCGAGAATTCTGGGCAGTCTTCACCCACTGGTAAGAATGTCGAAAATATGTGAAATGTTTTCTCCATCGTACACACCATTATGTTTTTAATTGACCTCCACTAAAAAAACAGATGCTTTTGGATCATCCGTAGAAGATTCTAAACGTAATCGTTTCGTACATAAACCTGTTATGTATAAAGGTATCGATATGGAGCGTCTATGGAGGTGAGTGTAACAAATTAGGTAATATTTTATTTTTTTCAAGTCTGATCTGTGACGGATCTACTGTAGTAAATATCTAACTTCGAAGCCGACTCTGGCGCTCCCGGGGCACAAAAGGTCATAGTAAATGAGCTTCAACGTCATACGCAGTTCGGGATCATCAGCATGAGATTAAAGGAATGCGATGGACTAGGAGTTCATACCCATATCACAATTAATGTTGCCTGGATTGTGCAACAGGTTAGGGAGTTTCAGACTATATGATATTTTTCCCGTAAGACATATTGACAAATAAATACAAAAAGAGTGCAAGATTGTTTTGTTTTAAAATATACTGTACATGTAGGTATGTTGAGCCGATTTGTATATATACTTCGGTTTCCCGAAGTGTTTTATACTATCAAGTGGCCAATTGCTTTCAATGAGCAGTTGTCTCAGTGCAGCGAGCTTATCACTGGTTCACCACTTGCCCATCAAGTATACGCACTGTGACTCCGGAGCTGTCGCTGGCCAGCAACCGCAGTGGCGGACTGCTCAGGTGCTTGAGGAAGGCCACCGGCGCCATTAGCGCCGCATTGGTGAATCGCGCATTGTACTCCGGCCTCTGTGACAGCAGCACCAGCAGCACCGTGGTCCCTTGCGAGTGGCCAACGTAGTGCAGCTGCCGGTGGCCCGTCCGCGCCAGCACGTAATCCACGGTGGCGGGCAGGTCGTAGATGCCAATCTCGTGCCAGCTAAACTGCCAGAAGCGGGCGTCACTTGTCGCGAGGCTGCGATGCCCACGGGAGTAAGTGGTGCCCCTGGCATTGCCCATCCAGACATCGAAGCAGCGGGCGTGCAGCTCAAGGGCCAGGGACCTACCCCGTCCCCCCGTAACGAAGTCCCCGGCGGATCCGAGGAGGCCGTGCATCAGCAGAAAGGGGCGCAGCTGGAGAGTAGCACACCGAGGATGGCGTGGTGCCGGAATGCGATGCACACTCAATCGATAACCGTCGGCGGTCTCTACGCGATGCACTTGACACTCGAGTCGCTGACGCTGCACCGCCTGGCACACAGAATCGATCAGCGGCGAGCCCTGACCCGCGATCAAATGTATCCAACCGATCAACACTATATAGACCGGGCTAAGCTTCATAATGTACGATTTCGAGTGCTGCCTTTAGGACATGATTGTTATTACGTGACGTTCGAACTGCAACTGCCGTTGGCGCTTCATTCGCTGGTGGTTTTTGTGTTTGCGTATACGCAATGTGGCCTATGCATAACTATAGAGTGCGGGCAGGGGTATATACGTTCACTGTGAATGGAGGCTATAAATAAATGCATTTTCAACTTTTGTTTACCCGCCCCGTCGCACAATTGATGACACCGAAGCTAGCTGGCCTAGAAACGTTAAAATCTACTGTTTTCGAGTTAAGTGAGACTTACTGATTTAATATTGTTGAAATTACTAGTAGGAATACATAGTATATTCGATAAAAATATGGGTTTAGATGCTGTAGAACATCAAAAAATATATAAAACGGCTGTAAGGAATTATAGTCAATAAGAATGGAATTATTTAAATAAATTTAATTAACACAAGTAGACTTTAAATAACTGGGCAATAGATTGTTATATCCTAATTAGATGCTTTAATTTACTCTCTGTTTTTCGCCGATTTGGCGTTATATCGTTGCCAGGGCAGCGGCCAATACTGCAAGCTGCTGCTGCCCAATGCATTTCAAGTCAAAATCAAATGTATACGTTGAGTATATGTCATGTATTACACTCTATACTGGGCAACTGACCGACCGCCTGAGTGACTGACATCGGACAGCACATGTTGGGGCGGCGGGCAGCCTATGTGATTTACAATCTGAATGGCTTGGACGTGTTGAAAATGCAATCGTGCTAATTAAAACGACCGCGACACAGAGCGTGTGAAATTATTACACAGCATATATAGAGGTGAGGGTACCCCGTTCTCCTATAATTTGCAGATCGGGGAGCTGTGGCTTGTCTCGGTTGCCATTGGAGGGAAGGCAATTAAGGAGTGCGGTCAGCTGAATGACCATTCTAGTTTTGGTCACCGAATGTTTAATGGATACAGTTCATTCATTCGGTTATTTCGCATTGTTTTTGTGGTGTCCTGGGCAATAAATAAGTGTTTCTGTTTAACAAATTACATTTTAGTGCAAGAATTTTACAGAAAATTTGTAGAAAAATGTGTGTTTAATTTGTGAGCAAATAAATCATTTAAATAGTATATATGAAACTCGGTTAGAAAATGCTTAAAAAATATTAAGAGGTTTCCTGGGCAAAACTTTTCAATCAGCTCTTGATAAAAACTCTTCCTAAAGTTCGACTCGGGCAATCTGCAGACATTAAAACTGAATCTCAACTTGACCCGTAACCGCAAAACTTTCAGGACATTGTTGAAATGGATCTCATCACATATTAAGCGTTTCAAAAAACGAAATTGGTTTACTTGCGCCCGAGAGTTATGGAAATTCATTGCTGGCCGAACAAGAGGGAAAATTCCTTGCAAATGAGAATAAAATCAAGAAGAAAACCTTGAAAGAGTGCTGCCAGGGTGTAGGTGGCGGCGGGTTGGGATGATAACATGGCAAAGGCAGCGTCGAGTTAAGTAAATATGATTCAAGGACACTTGACTCGCTGTGGAATCCCTTTGGCCACTTACTTTTGTGCACAGATTCCCAGTCCCCCCGCTAGAAAAAGCGATTTTAATACTTTCTCGCACAAAAGCTACTTAAAGTTTGCCTTGGCTTGGCGCTTAATTCGTTTTCTTCCTTTTTTTTTTACTGTTTTGTCAACAGCAAACAAAGCCAGAACGAAGGGAAAAAATAGAAATAAAAGTTTTTTGTAAATTGAGTTAAGTTAATTTTTTCTTTGTTTTTACCAAGTTTTCTGTTATTTTTTTTTGGCAGCGGGAAGTTTGCGCTTTGGTTTGCCTAATAAATGTGCGTGCCAACAAAAGGCCAGATGGGAGTAAGTGGGACACCGCTCCTGGTTGAGTGAGTGAGCGAGTGAGAGGCTCTGTGCCGGGCAGACAGTTGTTGCGACAGCCAAAAGGATAAAGGATAATGACAGCCATTAGTATTAAGTGCGCGTTGGCTACTTGGGATCCTCCCCCGATGTACCAGGTTTTTTTTCTACGCTCCTTTTTCGCTCGCTCTCATTAAAGTTGTTAAGTACTTGGCGTAAATGTGGCTTTTCGAGGGGCCGCTGCTCCTGGGGATTGGGGATTGGAGCTCCTGGATACTCCCCTCCCCCAATAAAGTTAATTTAAATGCGCCTTAAGCACTTCAACTTAATTCGATGTCCGAAAAGAAGGAAACCAAGCTCTGCCAGCCCCCCCCCCCCTAGTGAAGGTCACTGAACTAACACATCAAATAGCAAGAGAAACAAGATTTCATCTCTGAAATTAACATGCCCACACACACACACAATAGCTCACCTGTTTTGAGCAAGAGCATTTTATCGTTATGTTCTCCCAGAAAAGAAACCACAACTGGAGCTCCACTTGCATTGCATTTCAAAATACAAAAGCCTTTCAAAACAATTCACAGTACAATGAGTGACAGCATCGGGAAAGTCGGTGACGGGAGAGGCGAATGAATGAGCCGTTCACTCGTCAAATATTTGCATATGTACATTCATTTTTTCCATGCCGACTTAATTATATACTCTTTTCTGTATCAAATTACGATCTCTGAGTGAATCAAGAACCTCTTCCCTGTATATTACAATTTTTGAGTTTGTTTTAAAGTATTTATAAAATAAAATATAAAATAGAGTATATGGTTTACATCCTTTTACATTTTCGACATTTTTTCTCTTCACTCTTCGTGGACAGTTTTTGTTGGCTCCTTTATGATGTGCAACAAGCACGCCACATTTGCGTTCAATGAGCATGAGATAATGTCATCATCAACGTCGTCTTCATCATTTAAGGCACAGACTGTTTTCTGTTCTGGTCAGGTGAAATGCAAGACTGAGGGCGGGAAACGAGGCAGGTGAGAGGCGGTTTATGTCTGTTGTCTGGCATTTGGTCTTTGGGAAAATGCATTTCACTATTTAATGAGGATGGGATGGCGTTTTTAATTAATTCTTTACTCACGCAAATTGATGGTATGAGTGAGTTAAATATCTTGTCTTTGCTAGACAATAAAGTAGTTTATTAAAAGGTTAAACACTCATTTAATAATTAAATTTCTCTTTGTTGAATAATTAAAAGCTTCAACTTCGTGTCCCTACATTTCATCACTTAACAAGTTATTGTGTTTAATCTTTTATATATTAATTTATGCTATGTTTTTGAAGTTGATTTACCAATCACATTATCCAAGGCGTAATGAAAAAGTATGCAAAGGAGCGCTTGCATTTCAATTTGGAATAATTGCATCTGTCCCGCGGTGAACACGTTATGGATTCAATAGCGGAAGGATCTTTTGTATATTTTGTTTTATGCAATTAAATTTATATTTACAGCAATTCTCCATGCGCGCCCGGCAGTTGCCTGATAAATCAGACCCTCTAGTATATATGATGCCTTGACAGAGAAAACGATTTTTTATATGTTTTACATTTGCATATTCATTTGATTTTTTATTTATTTGCCGCTGTCGATGATTTACATGCCCACTCTTTTTGTTTTTCTCTTCGAAATGTATAAAAATATATAAAAGATTTTAACTCTGATTTGATTTTGCATCGCGAAAACATTTATTTTTCATTTATTGCCGCTGTCAAACATTCACAAAGAGGCTTCAATTGAGGGATAAAAGCCGCCAAACTAAAGAGCACTTAGCAAGTCATAAAGGCAAATTTTGGGCAACCTTAATACATTTTATTTTTATATTTAAATAAATCATAATCATGATGGCGCATTCTTTTTCCTTTTCCGAAGTAATCTCAGTCACGTATTTCCGTCTCCGGAAACCGAACCCCAGGGAGAACCTGCTCAGCATATTAATTATTTATAATTATTGTTAATTTTCAAAGCAAGCAACCAACCAAACAAACAGGGAAAAAAAAAGAATGCAAGGAAAACCACAAAGAGAACCTCAATTAAAATTCAAATTAGAGCGCTTGGGAAATTCCGCTCTGCCTGGTGGCAAAAGTGCGAAAACTTAAAACCGCAGGGAGGTGCACCATTCACCACCACCACTACCTCTTCTCCGCATTTTCCGCCGCCTGGAAAACTAACTGCCTAAAATGAAATATGAACCCAAGGCGCAGAACGGTGATGAGGGTGCTGCCAGGAGAAGCCCCCCAGCTTCCTCAGCCATGGACTACTAATAAGAAATTTGTGAACTTTGCAAATTTGCCATCATTAATTCTAGGGCGGGGGCAAATGAAGAGAGTCCGGGGGTTGGAGTTTGCCTGTGCCGCCTGGTAAATTGTCGAACGGGAACATTTTTCATTTGTCGTCCTCGCCGACGCCGACGTTGCCTTCGTCATTGTGTAATAATTGTCAAGCAATTTAAATCGAAGCTCTGAGCGTAATAAATTGTCATATGGCAGGAGGTAGGAACACGCCCCCGTTCAGGGTCTCAGGCCTGCCACTCCTACCACTCTCCCCCTCTTGTTCCTTCACAAAGTCCTGACTTTGGCGATGAAAAAATAAGGTAATGAGGAAACGGAAATTGTTGCCGGAAGTTGGGAGCCAAGGCGAAAGGCGGAAGCTCATTTTGCAATATTCACAGTCGACTGATTTCGATTTCTAGCGTCGGCTTTTTCTGGGCTTACACCATGAATTGTAAATTGATTGAGGACCCAAGCGAAAATCTTCCAATTTTGCTTTGTCCCTTCAAATGCTCTGTTATTTATCATTAATAATAGTGCCTCTGGCCTCTGGATTCCCTCGCAAAAATTCTTCAAGGGAAAAGATTTTCACAGTCAGATAAAATGTATTTTCAGATGGCTTACTTTGGGGAAGTATTTATACATTATATAATCAGTAGAAATTTAAGAAAATAATCAAAAAAAATTATAAATAAAATAAATGATAGTGTGTGTATCTGTAGCACTTTGCAGTCTCTGTGAATTTTAATGAAAATATATTCTATCTTGACTCTAGAAATTACCATTTCCATTTCCTGATTTGTCTCCGCTATCCTTGACTCTAGCATCAGGCTCTTGGCCCTTCTGTGCCCAAGGTTTAGGCCAGGTCCTGAAGAGAGCCGCCAAGGGCTGAGCCGTTTGTCTGCCAGGACAACAAAATGGTAGCGCGAAATGCGCCTCGTAAATGCTTCCATGTTGCCAACTTCTCGTTTGTGAAGAGCTGTTCAAATAAGCACCGGAGCAGCAAAAACAACAGCAGCGGCAGTAGCAGGTCCTGGGGTCCTGCAGGTGAAGGATATGCCCGGAGAGTGTTTAGGAGAACGGTAGCTGGCTGACGTTAGTTTCATTGTTGACATTGCAGAGGCAACGACAACAGAAACTAGCAACACGGCAAAAGCGAGCTGGAAAAAAGGCAACAAAAAGCAATTAACTTGGCTTACATCTTTGTTGAAAGTTGGAACTGAGGGCGCGATTTATGCCGCCGGGCCCCAGCAGGGGGTGCAGATGCAGGTGCTGGGCTGGGCTGGTTCAGGTGAGCAGCTGAAGTGTCCACTCGTCCTTGGCTGGGTAAACGAAACAAGACAGAAGCGTGAATCGCGCACAGAGATAAAAGTTAATGGCTTGGCGCACTTCAGGGGTTAGATCCTGCTTTGATTCGCTGGCAAATGGCCGAGGGTTCCAAGAGGAGATTACGAAGTGCCGAGTTAAATGATTAAATATGTACAAAAGCATATTTTAGCGATTGATTTGAATGGAATTTGGAGCATGATCATCCCTGGGGCGATGCAATTATAATGGGTATATCCACTAGATTCATTTTAAATCCTCTTGAAAGAACCGTTTACTGAAATACATTACCACCTCTTCATTTTCCCTTTTTATGTGTTATTTATTCACCCTAGATTCCATTTAATTGCCAGAGGAATAAAAACCCAACATTATCTGTTTTCTTTCTTTATTTTTAATGTTTTTGATTTCTGTTAAATCTCATTTTCAATTTTCCCCCAGCTCTGGGTTATTTATTTTCATTACACATTTCTACCAACGGCGGCTCAAATTGCATTTGTTGTCCTTCCTCAATTTTTTTTGTTTGTTTCGATTTACGTGTGTATATCAACATGTTTGATTTCAATTAATATTTTCATTTGCATTTTCATCTGATTTGATTTTTGCTTTTATTGAATTCTTGCCGCTTTTTCTACCAATTTCTCTTATTTCTAATTACGCTTGTTTACATCGCTTATGTCGATAGAAGCTTAATATTAACTAATTACCACATTGCTCACGTGGCATGGACTTATGTTGCTGACTGGTTTTTCATTTTTTCTATTTAAAAAGGTTTTTTAATTTTTGTTTTTATAGAAATTTAATCGATTTTGACTACAAAAAAGCTCATTGCGTGACTTTTGTTCAATTTGTTTTAAAGTGTTGTACATTCGGCTTGAAGCTGAACTCGTGTCTGTTGTTTGTTTATTTTAAGCAGAGGCGCAGAAAAATTTGCTACACACACAGAGAGAGTTAGAGAGGGGGAATCTCACACTAATTTTAAACATTTATACAATTCAGGGAGACGACATCAAGTGTGTGTTGAATATTCGGATTGTTCTGTGTTTATCTAAAATAAAAATAATGACGCTTTGTAATTGTTTTTATTTGCTCGTATTCTAATCAAAATGGACACAAATATTTGCACAGACATAATGGCTCAATAAATATTTATGTATATTTTTATTTCAACTTGTTTATTTGGTTTTTCTGGTTGTTGTTGATTCTGGCAGGTACCTGATACTTAAATATCAATTAGTTTAGGAGTAAAGTGGCAGGGGGTATCGGTCTGAAGCAAAAAAAAGGATTCAAGAGGATGTCTGCCATATTCGCTTGCGTGTAAAAGCGCCTAAAAGCGAGCTATGCGAACTACAGCAAAAATGTTATTGTATATGTACGTGTATTCGCAATACAGTTATATAAATACACCGATATATATATATATATACGCAAAAATGTTCAGCCTACACACAAATATATATAGATTTTCATATATATATATATAGATTCATATTCTAGCTTGTAAATATTGATTTTCAAACTATCACTTATCCTACGTTGAGTTTCGACTTATGTAGCTTTGGTTTTCCTTACGTTTTGGCTTCATTCTTTTTTAACACTTAGGGTTTTTGGCAATTGGAGCTTCGGCCTTGCCAACATCGACACTTGGCAATTTGTGGCGCCGAAAGACTCCAATTATTGGACGAATTGTTGATATACGTTGCGTATCATGCTCAAAGAGAGTGAATGAGAGGGACAGAGCCGTAGCATGAGTGAGTGGGGTCAGTGGGTGAGTTAGTGTAAGAGAGATAGAGGGCTTAAGTGGCTTAGTTCCCTAGATAAGCATTAGAGTTGGCGAGGCAATCTCAGATTTGGACTACATAGCTTTATGGTCGCTGCCACTAAACGGTTTTCGGGTTTTTTTGTTACAAAATAAACAAAAGAAACCGAAATTATACATTAAAAATGACGAAGAAGTGTGACCAAGCTCATATCTGAAACATATTCAAGGCTTGGTGTGACCCTGCTACCTGCAGATCCTTAAACGGAAAAGGAAAAACTGGCGGAAACTATTAAAACTGCTCTTTAAATAAGTCTCTAGTTGAAAACTAACAAGTCTTGTTGTTGCTAAACAGCTTGTTGAATAATTGATTTAAATTTTAAATTGTTCTGAAACTGTTTCTCACTTCACAACTCGAAGAACGTTTAGTGGCAATGGCCAGCGCTCGAAGCTGTTGACTTGTGCTTGCCTGCGCTGAGTTGTGCTTATATTTTAAAGCTTAAAGGCAATAGGTTTCGCAAACATGGCCGTTAAAGTACATATTTGTATGTAGTAGAAGAGAGCACCAGCTCGCACACACACACACACACACACTCTCTTGGGAATGTAGTAGTATAGCCGCTTATAGCGGAGCACTCACAATCACATGCTTCGACAAGCACAAGTTTCAATTTGTTGCACTTTTTTGAAGCATTAAGTAGCCGCCCGAGCTTAAGTGTGCGAGTGTGTGAGTGCCTTGGTATGTGTATGTGTGTGTGTGTGTGTGTTCGAGTTGGAAAAGCGGTTTAGCTGCATTTAGCATTTAACAGTTACTAGTACTTTGTTTTTCTTTTATTCGTTTCCGTTTTTCATATTACACAACACTGAAAGCACACGTAAAGTTCTTGTTTTGGTTTCCTAGTTCTTGTTTTCTTTTTTAATTTCTTTTTTTTTTTACGAATTTCTCTTTAACTTTTAGTTAAACTTACAATTTACGCACTAAACATGCACAGAATTTGTTTGTAAACTGTCGGCTAAAGACCTTTTGTGTCAATAAGATGTTAACATTTAAGATCTAGCAGTGTTATGGTACATCTTCTTATAGACTTTCCAAAATTCTTTTGATTTTAGTTCAAGATTGCACAACAAAAATTTCGCTCTACTTAGAATCTAAGAACTTAAATATTATCTATTGGGTCTTTATCAGTTATTACTTTCAAGGGATTTTAATAAATTAAATTATTGAAAAGGAAAATTCATTTTCATTGAAATTTTACTTTAAAATAAGATTCAAGATGAACTATTTTATTCAACTGAAAAGTGTTTCACGTATTAACTATTAAAATTAAAATTTGTTAAAATAATTTCAAAACCTTTGAGAAGTTTGTTGCTCTCAGAAATAATTTTAAAAGTTTTTTCTGGACAATAAAATGATGTTGATAAATTCCCTCAAAAGTGAAAACCGAAAAAGACCCTTAATTACAAATATTTTTTATTTTTGTTTCAAATTTGAAACAGTAGATCGGATCACATTTACAAAAGTTTTGGGTGTGAGGGTAGGAGAGCCTTACGAGTTGCTCAGATTGGACGGCGACGGTGGCCACTGCCGCTTGATGACGGCAAAGTGGGTCATCTGAAAGGTGTTTGTCACCTGGCAGCGACGCTCCACGAACCCGGTGAGACAGTAGCCCATGTTGTAGTCCTCCATCGAGATGTTTGACGTCAGATACAGCTTGAACTCGTCGTTCCACGCGGCCGCCAGTGACTTGTCACAGCCACCGCCCATTGCTCGCGTCCGGATTGCAGCAGCTGCGGCTGCGGCCGTTGTTGCAGGTGTCGCCGGCGTCGGCGTAGGTGCAGCTAGGCTCCCAGGACCCACTCCCGTCGCCCCCGGGGCTCCTGCTCCAGCACCCGGTGCCGGCGTCGTCCGGCGAAAGTGTCCGGCAATCAGTAGCGAGCCCTGTTGCTCCAGCGGCAGCATCCGGGCCTTCGTTGCACGCCGCTGGGTGCCGGAGCACTCGACGATGCGACAGCGATTCGGTTGCCACCAGCAGGGCGTGATGGTCCAGTAACTGGATGAGGCGGTTCGCGCCCAACCCTCCTCCGGATACAGCAATATCTGAAAAGGTAAGATGGCAAAAATGGAGAGGATGAGTAAGGGGCTGACTCACTGACGATTGGCCATTGGCCATTGGCTATTGAATATGGAGATTTTCAGGGAATCGGAGCCAATCGCAAATTGCATTTCTGTGTCGCGCTTTAATTGAAAATCGTAATTAAAATCGTGCAGATTGTTTAGCCAGGATTTGTCGTCATCCGATTCGATATTTCCATGGCTGTGCACCTTAATCAAGTCCAGTGTCCCAGTCAGTAGCAGTCAGTGTTTATCATTAAGTGGGCAATTATTGTTAAACACGCTTAATTTGGTCAAATTAAATTGGCATTCAATTAACATGAAATTGCTTTTGGCATTTTTAAAGCGGCAACAGTACGGTCTGGCTACCGATAACTATAAATTAAATTAATTTCAGACATCATTACATATTTTAAATATGAATTTTACATGGAATTTTAAATAAAATATTATATTAAAAACACCATTGGATACTTTTCGACATTTTTTTTGGTAATTTCAAATATCCAGAGATTTTTGTGTCACTCCTGGGTATACATATTTTGCTTTTAAACAATCTCGCCTGTTAATTTCGTTGATTCTCTGCTTTATCGTTTTTATTATTTTCCATTTCACACAGAACTGACATTTTTGAAACTGCCACTGCAACCGCAACTGCCGCTGCTGCTGCTGCTGCTACTGCTGCAGTTGGCCAACACCAACATCAGCCATAAATGAAATTCGTTAGTTAGTTTATCATTGCCAAAATGCCAGGCGAAGCCTTGCCGTCCGCTTTGGCTTCAATTTCATTTACCGATTTTGTGTGCGGCTTTTGCGGTCAACGCACGCCGTTCCTCTATAATTAATACATTTCACAGTCGCTAAATGCCAGACATTTCAAATATTTGCGCACAACGAGGCGTATGCTTAATAAGCGGCCAGCAAACAGGAAAGGCGAAAAAAGAGGGCGCCGGGCTAATCAAACATTGAACTTGGCTTAAAGGCAGGCAGGCACTGAGGGGAAAATCGCTGGCACTCTCAACCGGGAAACTCCAAAGAAAACTTCAACAAAATTGAAATGAGGCAGCATGGCACACAAACACACACACAGAGCAAAGGAAAAGCCAATCTGGAGGAGGCGAGGTGGAGTGGCTAGCGGCCAATGGCCACCGCAGGAGCATAGCCCGGGACCAGGAGCTGAAGCTTTTGAAATTGAAGTGGCTGCAGCTGCAGCCACAGGGAAGCTCGCCCCGGGGTTCCCGACTCGCTGGCTCGCCGGCTCACTGGCTCGCTGGCTCCTTGTTTCCCAGTTACCAGTTTCGCTTTTGTTCTCTGTCTGACTTTAAAATAAAAATTTCGCATATGCGCCCCCCAGGTAAATTGTTTAAAATTAATGCATAGCAGAAGCCGAAGCAGAAAGCGCTTAAAAATGCATCCATTTACGTTTTATATTTACGCTCAACTCGGAAACTGACCGAAAAACAATGAGTATGGTCGATGCGTTGAAGTGTTTGGAATGGAAGTGAAAAGGCCGGTACCGGGCACGGCACATTAAGCTGGCAATGGCAATCCCCTTTGGCATTAATGAGGATTGAACGATTTTCGCCAGGCTTTATATATGGTCTATATGGCGTGAAAGTGCTCTGGATAAATACCTGATGGTCTTGAAACGGCATTAAACCTTTATATGGGTCAATTGTATTGTATTGGGATTGCGTGGGTTAAAAGGTGATCAGTTAATAATAATATACATTAAGGCATTTAATTCATGATTTATAGGGGCTTTAAATAACAATATTAAAAGCTTACTTATTTCTCTTACATTGTCTAATTACTGGAGTACATTTTCTCCCTTGGCTACTGGTTACAGAAAAATCTAATTTTCTTGTGAATAACCCCCAACTGCTGTCTATCATCAATCTGAGGTCTCTGCTCCACAAAACTGCCCTTTTCGTTCAGTCAGAGCCACCACAGCACGTGCTGCATATTTGTCACTTTGCCCTACATGACGCGATTGGCTTCCCCTAAAATGGCAAGCTCGTTTTTGGAAATTATAAATGCGGGACAAAACCTAAATAGAGAGAGAAAATACTACAGACTTCAGTGGAAATTCACAAAAAGTCATCTCTCTAATAAGCTGCCAAAATAAGCTTTGGCGAAGACAGGTAGTTACTGGCTGCATTGGGTAAAATGCGGCGCTTCCGACCCCGATTGCCGATTGCATTATTCAAAGAAAGATGCCAAAAGTGCGCGCTGCAAAATTGAAAATGCAACGGCAGCCAGCAATGCACGCAACAAATCGCTTGCCACTATCAAGGGTCATAAAATCCTTCACTGCCATCCGCGTCCTCTCCCTTTTTCGAGGAGCACACATATTGGTTGTGTGGGGGGTTTATTCAGGCTGAGGACTCACTGGAGTTGGCCGAGAAGTCACTGGTTTTGGTAAAGTGATCACTGCCATAGAAAATTCTTCAAAAGTAAGTAAAACGGGGAAATATTTTATTTAACAGAATTTTAGGAAAATGTGTAAAAAGATTTGTAAAAATTAATGTTGATCTTGAAAGATTTGAAATCTAGAAGGAAACCCTATATAATATAACATAATACTTTAAATATATGTATGTTAATATCCCCCTTTAAGAGTAACAGTTTTCCCCAGAGTAACAGTTTCAGCTCACGCACACACACACACACACACTCCTGGGGGAGAGACACGTACACGCTGGAAAATCACTTCCGCTTTTGAGCTGCAACGTTGGCAATTTCACAGCCAAGGGTGGGAGATAAATGTGATGCCAGCAAAGACGGGGAGCGGTGATGTTCCAGGGCAGTGGCAACGGGCATCAGGTGGCGAATGCCGAATGGCGAAATCGAAAACGTGGCCAAGACTGGGTCGCCAGGGCTCTCTCCCTCCCTCCTCTTCAGCTTGAGGCGTCCATAATCGATTTCTGCGACTGCCAGTACCAATGCCTTGGGCAGGATCTTCTGTGGAATTGTTTGTTGACTTTGGGTTTTTTATTGCGTGCCATTTTATTGCCACCACAAGTCTCGAGTCTCCAGTCTCGGGTCTCGCCTTTCGCCTTTTCTAACTTGGCTTCTTCTCGGTAAATAAAATGGCAAATATCCGACCGAACGAACGCGCTGAGGGCAAACCCCTATTGTCAGCAATTGGCAACTTTGTCTATTAATTTGCTTAATGAGTTCAGTGACAAATATTGAACGGCTGCAGCTTAACAAATAGCTGCCAAGTTTGCCCCAAAGAGCCACAAAAGTATCAGGAGGAATTCAGGAATCCAGGCATCCAGGCATCCTGGCACCCAGGAGTTCACGGAGCAGGGGCACAGAAACTTTTCTCATTTCGCTAGCCCGTTCGCCTCGCTCGACATTAATTAATTAAGTGCTGCCGCAGACATTTCAACACTTTTACCAGTCAGTCAGTCAGTTGGTCCTTCAGTCCCTCTGTCCCTCTGTCAGTCTGTCATCGACTCAGGCATTACTTAGGCAAATTGTCTTTGTGTTTGTGGGCGTATATATATATCTCTGGGCACTTCAACTTAATTACCCGCCCTCATAAGCGCACTGCAGAGATGCCAAGGAGCCCGGACTCGAGCTCGGCACAATCTTGCGCCCCCAAATCCAGCATAAGCTCGAAAATCAAAGCTTCAACACGATTGTCTAAGCACTTGAGGAGCACTCTCCCACTCTCACCCAGACCAGACCATCCATCCATCCATCCACGCACGCAACTCCACTCAAAGGCCGCCGGCAAGAACCCCCTTTTTATGAACTCATCTCCACCGCCAAGAAACTTACGGCATCACGCTGAGCCCCTGTTGAGCTGGGTAAGGGGGCTCAGGAAAAAGGATGATGAAAGGAAGCTATTCGTAAGATTACAGACGTTCTGGCAACTTGCAGATCATCTTGAAGTTCGAAAAGTGTCAATTCGCTGATTGGAGATATTTTAAATCTATTAGGGGAAATATTTTAGGAATGATGTATAATATTTTATTGTTGGGAGAGTTTATGGGAAACCATTTATAAAGCTTAATAATATATTCTCATATTATTTGGGGTGCTTCAGAAGTTACTACGGGTTGTTAAACTCTTAAAATGTGTCTAAAATCAAGGTGTAACCTTTTTTTAGATACCGAATTTAGAGTAATTTTTTTACCACCATTTTTTAATCGCAAAAAAAAAAGGTTTAAATTATAAACACAAACCAGCACATACATATATTTGGACGATATAAATTAGAGATTTCGTTTCCTTTTCGCCAAGCAGAAACCTTTGTTTCATTCGCTGAAAGGCATGCTTTGAGGCAACTTCCCCTCGGGTTCTTTGCACGCCATTCTTACGTGCACGGGAAAGGCATTCCTGCTGGGGTAAAATTGAAGTTTTCCTTCGATTCATTTTCCGTGCTTTTCGAAAGCGTAAATGAGTTTCTGGCTGATTGTAAAACTTATCTCTCGGCTTCGGCTGTGGCTCCATCTCCGACTTCAGCTCCAGCAACGGCTTTGTTTTCAATTGCCAGTGCCAATTGTATCAGTTATTTTCTGTTTGTATTTCATTATTCGCCTCACGCGCTTCACCATCCGCATCCTTTTGTGTCCCTGGTCCAGACGGAGGGAGCAACTGGGATTGATAGTAAGGAGTGGCGGGTGCCGAGGTCGGAGGTCTGAGGTAGAACTGAGCAAAACTTTTAATAAGTTGCTCATTAGCACAGAAAATGAGACCAGCGTTGCGGCTGCTGGGAGCAGACAAAATAATTTACACGCCGACATCCGTTGCAATTAAACTGCAAAGGGAGAACTTAAATTTCCGGGTTAGGCATCGCCCCGCTGGCGCTGGCCAGGATCTTGGCCCTCCTCCATCTTGGCCAAGTTTATGGTGTAAATGTAGATGTCAACGGATGGGCCCACAGCGAAACTTTTCTCTTTTCCCCGCCTCAGAAACTTTCGCCTCGAGTAGTCGTCGTATTTTCTAAATTTAATGAGTTGTATTACGAGCAGCTTAAAGTAAGGAGAAGCCTCCGCCCGGCTGCCACTATCCACCTTCTCTTCTCGGCCGCAACTCGGTGTAAACTTATATATGCGAAAGTTTCTGCCACCTCGCCCCGGAACACGAGTCCTTGCGGCGTCGCAAGTAATGCACAAATTAAAGTTCTTTGCCAAACTACACGAGGCAGTGGCGGCTAAAAGTTTCGTCCTCGACGCTAGTTGACATGTTGAGTCGCACAAGGATATGCGTAGCTACAAATTTGATATGTTAGACAAGTCCCGGCTGCTCGAGGGGATCGGGAATGGGAGTGGGAGCGGGAACGGGAGCGGCAGCGAGTATGGGAATCCACTTGCAATCCCCCAAAGACTGCACCATGGGCGATAAATGCTGGCAAACTTTGTGGAAGGAAACGCAGGAGGAAATACCAGAAGAGTTGCCGGGTTAATGCAAGCGGAAATATAGATATTGCTTTTAGTTCGCCCATGGAAATGTCGTCGTTTATTGGGGGTTAGCTAATCGAGGCTTAAGCAAAAGGTAAAAACTATTGAAAATTTAATTTTAATATAAGATTAAATGTTTTTAAGCTATAATTATTTATTTTTTCTACATACAAGTATATATCTACATAAATTTCTTTAAATATTTTCATAGTATATCCTTAGATAAAGAAGTGTAATTTTAGTATTCAATTGAAAATTACTTTTTTAAATTTCCAAATTCCTTTTAGAAGAACATTATTTTTATAAGTATCCTCGAAATTTTCCTCCTGCAGCATCACATTCTTAAGAAAACTTTTTGTAATGTTCCCTAATCTCCTTTAGAAAATATCTTTATTTATTTGTTAAAGGACACCGAAACTTTCTCAACAAAATTAAATTTAATTCTTAGAAATGTTACAGCATTTTTCCATCACAAAAGTTCTTGAACATTCGCCAGTCTGGCGCACACACTGTGTCAGCTCGCAGGATGGGGTTTGCCGGTGTAAAAGATTAAGCACATTTATGTGACAAGTGCGACATCAGCGGAGACAACGTGCAGGAGAGTTGGAGAGCACTGAGAAGGATTTCCCCCCCGTCCCGGAACAAGGATAAGAGCCACGCATGTGCCACAATTTTAAAGTTGAACGCTAATGAAATTTGAGCTGCCGCTGTTGCAGCTGCCAGGCAATTGCGGCTCCGCGTTATGCAAGTGGAGCAGAGACCAAAAATGGCATCGAATCTGGGAGCTGAAAGTTGCGACAAGTTTGCCAGTCAGAGGTAAGCAGTCTGCCTTTGATCTGACAGTAACTTTGAGAAGGTCCTTTCTTGTCTCGAATACAAAGAAGCAGCTAAGTTTGTGTGTGTATCGTTGGGATTGTCTCATTAGGGGTAACGGCAGAGTCCCAGTGGTCCCAGTCACGCTTCAATTCACAAACTGAGCCTAAGACCGAGTTCAAAACTTTGCCACTGTGCGGAGTCACCGAGAGCCGAGCAGAATAGCTCATCAATAACCCATTTGTGCGATACTCAATGGGGATGCGGAGGGAGGAGGAAGGAAAGGGCAGGACTGCGAGCCAGGGCACGACCTTACCCACTGGGAATAGGAAACAGCTTTGAGCCGGAGATATCCTGGCGGATACAAAACGGTGAGCCCAGTTTATTCACTTTGCCATTCATACGGGGCCACATAAATCAGGTCGAGACGGGGCCAAGGAAAGCGAATCCCCTTTTGAGCGCATAAATCTCCCACATCTGCGCTTTTCATTGGCAATCAGCGAATCAGCGAGGAAATGTTTCTTTCAGTTATTTTTAATGAGAGACGGCGCCTGTTGAGAATTCTACCGAGTCCCTTATACCTCCCCCCAGAATACCCATTGCCATCATCTCGCTTAAAGCGAGCGGGAAAATGTTCACGAATTTCTGACAACGGCGGCATGCAACATGTTGAGCGTGTAATGTATGGCAATGTCTAACAGACGAAATGAAATGAAAATTTAATAAAATAAAAGTATACGACTTGGGCCTGCTGCGTGGAGATGCCGCCCTTGCTCCCGTCTTCCGCCTCCCTTGCCCCGCAGGCTAAAGACGTTTGCTTTAAATGAAGATGTATGCCAGCCGGGCGTATGAGTAATATGCGCAAATATGCGCATAAAATAAAGCAACTTGTAGCAATTTCCCTTGCTCTCGGGTCCCTTTTCCCCTGGCCCATCCCTGGGCCACCACCCCCTTTGGACCCTGCCTTGAATGTCTTGCCACTTTGGCGTCTTTGGCTGGCTTCTTGTGTTTAATTTAGGCAGCCATAAACGTAATGCGGAGCCTCAAGTACTCTGATGTCGGATGCCGGAGCGGAGTCCCCAGCAAACCGAATTTATATGGCGGCACATAAAAACCGGGTACATTCCCTCTCACCCGATCCTGGCTCCTATCTGCTGCTGTTCTCCTTGCCTTTTGTGTTTCATTTCCGTAGCCAAGCCTAACATAAAATAGAATTTTATTTGAGACTGCTTTAAAGACCCCTAGATATTGTCTTTCCAGCTCCGGGGTATTAACCCATTAAACAGCTAGAATCTCCGGTTTGGGAGTGATGAAAATTATATTGACTTAGGTATATATTTAAGAAAAGAGACCTTTTAAAATGGGTTATACTTTTTATACAGAAAATAACTAAATTGTAAAAGAATTCTTAGGAATCCTTAAGAATTTCCTAGTAAGAATATTCATATTTCTCTGATTCATTGTGGACAACAATTGGTACTAAAGAATGGAAAATATAACCTCTGATAGGAGGAAAACTCCGCGAGAAGTTCAATAGAAAATGGGGAAAAAGTCGGTGCAAGTTCCCAGCCATTTTCAATCACAGCCTTGAAAGCCCCTATCATTGTTTGCCACGAGCCTAAATGCTCGTTCCCATTGTCTGCCACCGACCCAGTTGTCCCATTGTGCCACGCGACGCGATGTGATGTGATGTGAGGGTTCGACATCAAAGGCAGGCATGCCATGCTCGGACTGGGTGTCCTTGCTGCCTGCTCCTTGCTGGCATTCGCATTCTGTTTGGCTGCCAGCACGTTAGCATATCACCGATGCTCTGCCATCCATCAAATATTGCGCGTCCCAAGCGAGCCTTTCGCGTGTTTCGCAAGTCCTGACTCTGTGTCCTTGATGGCGCTGCAAGTGACTCTCCGTCGCCCATCATTCTGGGAACCCAAGACTTCTTTAAAGGCGTTACTTTGCAGGGCATGAAATTTTAACTTATTTTGTTGTCTACACTTCATTGAATTAGCACACACTGGAGCGGGGATAATAAATTGAATTAAATTGATGCGCACAGGGAAATTGTGAGGGGCACTGGGCTGATGTTGGTCCTTGCCAAAGGAGAAATTCATTTAATTTTTGGCACAAATGTCTTTTTAATTCTTCTATTTTTTTTTCGCCTTCAAGTGGGTGTGGGCTCAATATGGCAATGCCATGGCCCGAGCCAAAATATTGTTGACAGCACATGCGGCACATGTGGCAAAGAAATTGCCTCCCTGGAAGGAGGCTAATCAAGCGTCAGCTGTGTGCCAAGTAGAGAAATGTGGGAAACTCTATAAAGATATAGCTTTAACCTTTACGAACTTTTCTCTGTAGGTGATATATATTTAATTAAATAATCGAGCTTAAACGGGTTAAAATCCGCTGGATATAGAGCTAAAATTTATCTCATCTATCCGGGCATTAAGCTTAAGCCGGGGTTGGTGGAGAGCTAAAGCATACTTTTCAGGGCCAGACAGATGGGCTAAATAGATGCAACAATAATTAACTGCATCAAGCTGGAGGCAGCTTGATCCTGGCCAGGAGGTGGAGCAGAAAGAGAAAGCCAGGAAAGTGAAAAGGTCGAGCTGCCTCTCGACCCCCTCCGGCAGCTTAACTTGGCATTAACGCAATTTGTCACAGCAGAGCAGACACCAGAGAGCCGACAGCTTAGCCAGCTTCCAAAACTTTGCCATCTCCCGTGCTCCGTCCTCTCCCCCAGGGAAAAAAGGAAAACATTTTTGCTTATATGTTGGAGTTGCTTTTTCTATATTTACTTTTATTTTTTATGCAACGGCAGATGGAACACTGAGCTGACAGGTGAAATGAAATTGCGTGGGCTGCATTTACACATTCTTTCGCAACATTTTATACTTCTGTACTTCAACTTCAACTTAAGCTTATCCCCATTCCCTTCCCCCGGGGAAAAGCCACAACTTTGAATACAAGGCTGTTCCTGTTGCCGTCGCTGTTGGTGGTGGGTATGCTGGTGGCACGATGGTATGAAAATGAAAAATTCCACAAAAAAACATTGACAACCACAAATATACAAATATACCTACGAATTTTCCCTTGCCATTGCCACTTGTAGTTCCAACTACAAAATGGCAGCAGACTCTGTGGCTTCAACAAGAAATACCTGGCAGGTAAGCCTCCGAAGGAAGCTTAACCATAATGGCCAAGAAGGGAGAAGTAATGGCTGGGGTTGCTGGGATAGTTTCTCAAATTCAGCTCCAAACATAAGCCATGGCTTAGGGACAAGGGTGTGGCTCTTGCGATTGATGAAAGATTTTAATTTGGAAATATGTATGACTTTCAGGATATTGTCATTCTGGAATATTTATAGCCCTGAGCTATTGCCTAGCATTTATAAAAGAAAATGTAATAAAATATGACAAACAGTTTGGCCTGAAAGGATTTTCAGCTCAAAGGGAAAAATCACCTTAGTTATTTAATAACAATTTAAATATAGAAAAGCCATTTAAGCTAAGCCAACTTTAAAAAGGCTTTTTAATATTGTGTTTATTAATTTGTGTAAATGGAAAGTTAGCTTTAAGGAATTTATATATTTAAGAGGGGGAAAACAAGCGAAAATTTGTGTTAAATAATAAATATAAACTAGGAAACATATAAGGATAGTTAAAAACTACTTTTTTCTTTTAAAGCTTTTGTGTATTAAATAGTTTTATTAAATGAAAATATATGTTAAAATACCAGAAGCCTTATATATCTACTATGCTAAAACCCACAGAATAAACAGGAAACTGAATACAAAACTAGAAACAGTTTAAAATCGGTTTAAAATCGCCTTTAAGTCGCCCCCGCCTGACTCATAAATCTTTTCGCTCATGTTGCGGTCGCTGCAATTAGAAAACCTGCCACTCAGTTGCCCATTGATAGCTTTAAGCTGCCAGTGCCACTTGCTGGTTTCTAGTTTCCGGTTGCCAGTTGCCAGTTGCCCGTTGCCACTTACCACAAAAGCGCCCACCAGGACTAGTCAGCAAAATCGCGCATACGGCCCGTGGTCCGGGCCGAAGCTGCATCAGCTTGAATAGCAGCAAATCGCCTTAGCAGCGCTTGCGGGAAAACCCTAATAAACCAGCAAAAGAAGCTGCACAGTTAAGCCTTCTGCCACTGCCACGCCCACTGCCAGGCTTGTGGGCGGCGACTTCAACTTTGACCAGAACGATTTAAATCTCTGGCGGGGAATATAAATTTAAGAATGCCTCGCTCACTTATCTAAGTCTATGACTTTGGGTTAGGCGTTCGGGATTCGGCATGAGTCACAGAGTTGGGATCTGATGAGAAGGAATGGACCGTTGCTGCTGCTACTGCTGCTGCTGCTGCTCTTTTTATGCCCGTCATTTGGCCGCTGTCTCTTGGCGGAGGCTCTTCTGCCTCTTCTTGCTACAAATCATGATAATAAATTCCAATTTTATTTAGTCAGTGAGGCGGCAAAGCACCCTTGTCATCGTCATTGGCGAGCAAGAGGGTAGGGAAAGACCCCCCAAAATAAAGGCAACCGCTTCATCTGCTCGTCCCCAAAAGAAAAAAAAAAGAGAGGAAAAAGAATAAAAAGGGTCCCGTTTCAACTACTTGGATTAACGGTCCATTTTTATGACTTTTTATTTTATACACAGCCTTTTCTGGCTTCCCAGTTTGTTCGCCAGTTAAATAAATACACTCTCGAATTGACTTGGCCCGCTTAACTTTCGGCCAGACATAATCAGGCCTGATTATAATGAATAGAGTTGGGGCTGGCCAAATCGGCAAACAGCAAACCAGGCGCCGGGACGCCAGGCTCATCAGTCAGCCAGTGCAGTTCGTAGTTAGGAGTGGACCGCAAGCCTCTAGTTATTCCATCTCCATGTCACAGCTTCCTCATCCATCTCCTCCCCGAAAGCTGAGAGTTGGAAGCTGGAAGCTCTGGAAACACAGAACTGATGCTGCTGGTGCAGCATCAGCGTCGGCCAAAACACATTAGCCGTGTGCTAAAAATGTCGCACAGTCGGCCCAACGCACATGTCCTTTGAGGGGTGAGATTGAAAACTTGATGGCCCAGTTATCAGAAGGAAGAACAGGATATGATTTTACGCGATCTGTTAGATACTTTTTATAATATTAATTTCTCTTAAAAGTTGAATTATATTTGCCTTGGTGTTGATTTTCGGCTTTAATAAAAATTTTCTTAATTATTAGAGTACTTTCCTGATGTCCTTTAGACTGTCTCTATTTGAATACTGCACGAGCAACCCTCGCTGCTGGTAAGTGACCGGGCTGAGGACTCCTTTTTTGTTCGAGCCAAGCTGGCAGGACATGTGGCAGTTGGCAGTTTGCTGCGCTTTCCCTCCTACCCGCCCCTCGTATCCTTTTGGCTGCGGCTCTTCATTGCCTGTTGGCAATTACAACGTTGCAATGTTGATGGCATTTTCTTCCTTTTTATGCATATGTATGCACAGGCTCTCACATACACAGGCACACAGACAGGCCCAGAAGCAGAGGGAAAACCGGGTGGTAAAACGGGGCGGAGGACACTGGCTAGTCACTTCCGCCTTGCTCGCCCAAAAGGTCCTTCATTTTTTTTCATAATACTCTTTCCGCTGCTTGAGCACCCACAGTCCTTGATTGCCACCGCCTTTGTGCAAGTCAAGCTAATTAGATGGCGAAAACGCAAGATATCAGAATTTAAATGGCAAAGGGTATTTAATTAGCCATTGGCTTGGACTAGTGGATAGTTGCCTTGGTAATTGGCCAAAGGGGATAGGGAAAAAAGGGCAAAGAAAGTCCTCGAACGCATTGGCTATTCGGTTGTGCCCAGCTATGCCCTGCACCTTCACTTCTCACCTTCCACCCAACGAACCCCCGTGCTGTTAATGTAAATATATCTTACAGCATTATCGCATTTGGTTAAGAGGGTAAACTTCACTCGACAGATTTCCATTGCAACGTTATCCGTAAAAATATGTACATCCTTCCTGGGGGTTGATTTCCGCTTTTTTCTTCGGTATGTTGGGTGGTTGCTGGCTTGCTTGCTTCCTGCAAGTGGATACAATTTATCCTGTGCGCTCTCACACCCCCGCAAAACAAACAGTTTTTTGTTTTAACTAAGCTATAGCTTCATTATAAAATCGATCGGGGGCAGGGCGGCGAAATAGGAGTAGCAGAAGGAGTGTAAACTACCCCTTGATTGTGCAGCTACGACGACGAGGGTAATGAGATTGATTTTCAAAGGAACCGGGCTCTTGGTTCTCTTTGGTCCTTCCGCTCAAAGCGCTTGATTCAATGACCGACTAAAGCTTTTCGAATTGAATTTTACAGGGAAACCCCGCAACGTCTCTATAACTCCTGCGCTCCTCTGGCTCTGGGTGTTAATGTCCTTTGGCATTGTTGCACTGGACTCGGTCCGACGGGGGCCACAAGTCGACTGTGTGCAAAATAGACTGAAATTGATGATGTCACTTGATAGGGCGAATGGGTTTTTCACTTTTCACTTCTCGCTACCGCCCCTGCACCCCCGCTGTCGTTCCATGTTCCCAATTCTGAGCTTGCTGCAGATCCTTCGTGCTCGTGTTGTTTAACAAATTCATCCTGTTGCTTGCGCTCCAGTGCGTGATGGTCGGCAGATTGCACACTCCAAGTGGTTGTGGGCGTGGCTGTGGGGGTATGTGTGTGAAATGTGCATTTGAATCACAAAAACGGAGATGTGCAAATATGCAACACACACAGAAAATGTAAAAAAAAAAGAGAATAAAATGCCTTGAAAATCCTTTGTTATCCGTTAAATCTTATTTGGACAAGCACTTAAATAGCCTAAAGTCTTTAGTTGTATCAAAAATAAGTAATAATTTATTTAAGGAGATTAAATATTGTTTAGAAATTAATCTTTACTAAAGCCTTTTTTATTTGTCTACCTTTATTTATGTGATTCCATTTTTCAAAAGAAATTATTCATTAATTCTAAGAATTTATTTTCTGCACTAAAACGATTCTTTTCTCAGTGCACTCTGTTATTTGAACATCTACGTTATTCGGTTTTTCGGGAAACAGGAAAGACACACACTGGCCATTGTTGTGCATCGACCTGTTTGATTGGCTTTTCTTTTTGCACGTTTTTAATTAGTGGGTTTTTCGGGGAGATCCGGGGGCAAAATGTGGGTCTGCAGAATCGAATGTTTGTCCTTTGGCGCATTAAACAAACGAAATATTTCATAAGCGCATTGCGCTCTCTGGCCACAATGCCAAATGATTTATATGCAAAGTGGCATAAGCGTGCTCTTATGTGTGTGTGTGTGTGTGTGTGCGTTGGCCCCTATTTTCCCCGATTTCCCTCCCCGATTTCCCATGCCGCGTTGTTGCCTTTTACCTATGTTAGGCCAAACAAGCCGGTAGCAATCGAGCGAACTTCACTCCACAGCTTTGGCTACAAATTTTCCAAAATTTATAACAAAGGCCTCGCACACACACACAGAAACACACACACTCGCATATGCATAATTGTGCGGGAGGGGTCGCAGGGTTCTTCGGGGGTCCTGAGAGTACCCCCGGGTATTGGTTACCTTACGGTTGAGTGGCTCATGGCTCATGGCTCCTGGCACTTTGGCGCCAGAGCTTCGGCTTTGGGGTCTCTGCCTCGGAATGGATGACAATGTAACCAGGAGACTGTAAAATTTATGCACTTTTAGGATTGTTTGCAGTGTGCTCCAGAAAGGGGGGAATTGTTCCATTATGCGATAAGCATTGGGAATTCTCTTAAGGTGTTTTTTGCTATACAAGAATAGAATTCATTTTGGGGCCTCTTGAAATATATACGAAAGGCGAAGTGGGTCCGGCTGGAACTAATTGAGTTTAAAATGGAATTTTGTATAGTATTATTTCATTATTAACTTTTAATTTAATACTTCCACATAAATAGTTTTCATTGATTTTCAAACTAACTTCTTTTCAAATGCAATTCACAATCCTGAGTAAGCCTTGATTATTCCACTTCATTCCACTGAATGCTTAATGTAAAGGAGAACGCGAACTGGGATTTTCTATAAATCTAGCAGAATCATCCTTTCTTTTGTGCTGCTGAACTTACTGAATTTTTGCTCAAATACACAGTAACAAAAGAAAAATAAAAGTCAAGAATATAATATTGAAATCGGTTTATAAAATAAAATTGAAAGTCTGCCGAGAACTCGGTTTTCCTATAAGTTAAGCCATTTCTGGCTAAAGAACACAATTCTCCCAGTCTCTATTTAATAATAAATTCCATATAAAACCCAGAACATTATTTTCTTTCAGTGCCTAAATATAGAGCCACTCACCTTGTTGGAATTACCATTGAATTTCAATAGCTTCTTGCAGGACTTGCCGCGACTTTCGAAGTAGATTTCCTGTGGCGTGCGTCGCCGTCGCTGTCCGGAAACCGCTGCACAGCCGGATGTTGCACCTTTGCGCTGCTGCAGTTGCATTTGTCCCAGGGGCAAATCACTGCCCCCCACCGACTGGGTGGCCTTGTGGCGACTCACGCAAAAGAGGCGGCTCAAGATGCCGCAGCAGCCGCTGGGCGGCAACGCACCGGAACTGGGCTCACATCCGGTTATGGCACCGTTTCCTGTTGTGGCCGGGCCCGAGTTGTTGTTAGAGCAGCGGGCGGATATGGTCATTAGGTTGCCATGGCGGCCAGTCGGGCGATTAACGTCCATTTCCATGTTGGCCAGCAGCTGGTTTGTTGCCTACTTAACGGCGTCGTCTTCCCTTGTTGATTTTTATCGAATTCCCCGAGTTTGTTTACTATTTTTGATTGCGGTTTTTGTGACAACTTCCCAAGGCCGGCGGCTCTGTTTGACTTTTCCTTTTTTTTCTGTTGGTTTTTGGTTTGGTTTACTCGTCCTTTTTTTTCTGTTGGTGGATGTCTCTGTGCGGTTCTGTTGTTGTTTACTGGTGGTTAAAGTCTCACCGAAAACTTGGCGCCTTTGCACACGCACACACACACACACGCCGCACACTCACACCAATGAGGGGGAAAAATCTCGGAAAATGTGGGAAAATTTAGCAGCGCGGCGACGACGTTCACAGGCCAAAGTCGGCGAGCCAACTGATAAAAGCCACGGCTTTTGCCACAGCCAGCTTCGACTTTTGTGAGGTTGCCACCCTGTGCGAGAAGAGCGAGATGGAATCAACCCGAGCGAAAGAGAAGGAAACAGAGAGAGCCATTGCCGAGCGAAAGAGAGAGTGCGCAGGTTGTGTTTGAACATGAATCACCTTGTGTGCATGAATGAAGTAAAGTTATTACGCTTTCCCCGCTTTTTTGTTGTTGTTCTTGTATTTTTATTGTAGCCTCATAGTTCCGTAGTTCTTGGTGTTTACGTTTTCCAGGGTCAAAGTTGTACAGCCTTTCGCTTTATGTTTGTAATTGTTTGCACCCCGGCCGAGCAACGCCTCACGTTAGGTATAGTTTGGGGTTCTCAAAAAAAAGAGGGGATTCATTGGGTCCTATGAAAAGTAATTAATTTGAAAAAGTTATTTTCAGTTAAAGCATTTTGCAACTTAAAATGGGGGTTTTAAGGATTCGTTCCTGCAAGCAGTAATTAATTGGAAACAATTAGTTTAAAGAAAAGTGGTTTTAAAACTACGGTTTAATTTAAATTAAAACAAATTTGGTTTCATTAAGAACTATGAAAATAATTTATTAGGCAAACTTTTTGGTATATGAAAGCGATTTTAATTAATTATTTTGATGGGTTTCAAGGACGGTTTCTCTAAAAAATAAATTAAAGATATAAGGAAGTAGGTAAACCATTTTCGTTAGTCAAAGATTCTCAATATTTTATTTATTTTTAATTGATTCTTAATTTAGCTGAGGTATATAATATAGTATATAGTATATTATAATATAGTTTACATTTTAATTATTTCTTGTTAAGATAAACTTAACAACGAATATATCGCTTGATGACCCTCTAAAATTTATTGTTGATAAAATTATCATCTAACTGGAGTATCAAAAAGTTGTGAGTGCGGCCGGAAAAGCCATTTCATTTTCGGCCAACAGGGACGAGGAAATAAGAGTGGCCCACGTCGGCCTGGCCTTGTCTCTATATGTGTGTGTGTGCCCTGGTTGGTGTGGTAGTGTCTATGACTATGAGTGCTTTCCCAGCAAGCACTCGGAAGATCGCAATCATCTTGAGGAGTCATTTTCGAGTAATTGAAAGGATTAAAAAAAGATTTGTATTATGCGCGACTAATAAATGACTCGAAAATGACTCCAAGAAGAGTCGTAAGTTACCTCTCAATACGATTTATGAAATAGCAAAGCAAAATTGAAAAGCAATCGAAAATTGATCATCCGGATGATTGAAATGAGATTATTTATTGCTTTGCATTTACATTCGGTCAGAGAGCTTGGAGAGCCTAATCGCGCGCTCTCTCTTTTACGTGCATTCTTGTGTCTGCCTTATCTCGTTAATCTTGATCAAACGGTACTTTTCACAAAATTTGAATCGTTTGCTCTTATGTTCTGCATTTTTAAACTAAGTTTTAGTAATTTGTTAAACTTAGTGAGAATAGG
>VNKB01012391.1:0-47711 GCA_008042735.1 Drosophila leontia
TCTTCCAAATATGGCCAGATCGATTCGCCTGGTGATGCTGATCAAGAATATATATGATTTATAGGGTCGGAAATGACTCCTTCACTAAATAAATTGTAAAACCCTTCAAGAAGACATAATACATTCATTTAATTTTTTATGTCATAATTTGTAGGCAATTTTAATTTTAAAAATATCATAACTAAGCCAAAAAAGCACCAAATTCAATTCGGTAAACTTATTTATGCTAGTTTTTAATATGCTAACAAATCTGCATACTAAATTTAATTTTTCAAGAGATCAAAATTTTGGACTTGTTTTTTGGCAACTTTAAAACATTTTTAAGACATAAAATTAAAAAAAAAAATTGAAAATTTTATTTTTCTTCCAAATATGGCCAGATCGATTCGCCTGGTGATGCTGATCAAGAATATATATGATTTATAGGGTCGGAAATGACTCCTTCACTAAATAAATTGTAAAACCCTTCAAGAAGACATAATACATTCATTTAATTTTTTATGTAATAATTTGTAGGCAATTTTAATTTTAAAAATATCATAACTAAGCCAAAAAAGCACCAAATTCAATTCGGTAAACTTTTTTATGCTAATTTTTAATAGGCTAACAAATCTGCATACTAAATTTAATTTTTCAAGAGATCAAGATTTTTGACTTTTTCTTTATGACCATTTTTAAGATTTTTAAGATATAAAATAAACAACAAAAATTAAAAAAATTATTTTTCTTCCGGATATGGCTAGAAAGACTCGCCTGGTGATGCTGATCAAGAATATATATGATTTTTGGGGTCGGAAATGACTCCTTCACTTGGAATTGTTAAAAAAACTTGTTAAAATACGTTTTAAATATGAATTTTAAAAATATACAAATTTATTTTATATTAATCTACCCAGATTATTTCTCCTTTTATAATTTATTTTAATTATTTCCCTACAATTTTTGCTCCATAAATTAAATCTTTAGACCCTAATTTGCATTAAATTCTATGAAATAAGAAAACTAGTTCTCATTTTTTTTGTTTATTTGTTTCTTTTTTATTTTTTGGTGATAAAGCGATGCTTTTTATGAATTTTGTTGTAATGTAAATTAGACAACGAACGCGCAACCTGGCTTAATTGAATGATCGCAATTCCCGCTTAACTAGTCTTTGTCTCGATGCAATGGGGGGTCAACAACACCCACCGGTGATTCACTTCCATTAAGGAGAAGGAGGGACTGCGGCTCCTCCTCCTGCGTCATTGCACAGGCTTATCTCTAACCGGCTTCGATCTTTTATTCCCATTTGCAGCCCGGTCACCGAGTGCCCCGCTACTCGCTGATCAACTGGGGTCTGTGCGTGCCCTCGGGCTGCTCGGCCCGGGACGTGGAGTACAGTGTGGCGGAGTATCTGGCCAATCAGACGGCCTCCACGGGCATCAGCTTCAATGTACGCGTAGAGCCGCAGATGTGCCAGGTGCGGGATCAGCGGCCCTGGGATAGGAACACCACCTGGGCAGTGCGCTTCTTTGTGCTGATTCTCTCCGTGGCCATACTGTCCACCATCTACGATCGCTCCACCAAGTCCCAGCCCAAGCAGAGTAGGTGTTTTGAATTTAAAAAAAATGTAATTTTTAATTAATTAATTATATTTTTAACCCCCACAGATGCCTGGTTCACAGCCTTCTCGCTGGACAAGAACCTGCGCTGGCTGTTCAGCACGAGTAGTGCACCCGGTGACATTGAGGCTGTCCATGGCATCCGCTTCCTCAATGCCATCATGCTGATCTTCTCGCACAAGTCGATGGCCATGTTCTTCAATCCCTACAACAACCGCACAGCCATGTCGGAGAGCCTGGGCCAGCCCTGGACGGTGATTGGCAGGGCTGCCTCCCTGTACACGGATCCCTTCCTGCTGTTCAGTGGCATGCTCACCGCCTACTCGCTCTTTGGACGCCTGATGAAGCAGCAGCCCATTCGGCTGAAGAACGAGTACATCAGTCGCCTGATGAGAATTGTCCCTCCCTTGGCCGCCTTGATCCTGTTCTGCACCTATGTCCTGCCCTTGTGGGGCAGTGGGCCCCAGTGGAACCTGGTGGTGGGCCATCATGCGGATATTTGCAAGAAGAACTGGTGGCGCAACCTGCTCTTCATCCACAACTACTTTGGCTTCAGCGAGATGTGCCTGACGCACACGCACCACCTGGGCATTGACACGGAGCTCTTTGCCGTGGCTCCTCTGCTGATACTGGGACTGTGGCGGTGGCCACGACGGGGACTCATGGCCCTGCTGCTGCTCTGCACAGTGGGCACGGCGGCCAGATACTACACAACGATTGTGAATCAGCTTTCGAACTATATATACTTTGGCACCAAGTAAGTGGTTGTTATAATTGTTTTACAGAGCTTTTTGTGATGTCTAAAATCCCCGCCAGCATCCAGCGATTGTTCCGCACGGCCGACTACATGTACTCGTTCCCGCCGCATCGCTCCACGGTGTACATCATGGGCATCCTGCTGGGCTATGTCCTGCGAAAGTATCAAAATGCCAGGCTGAGCAGCCTGCAGCTGAGGCTGGGCTGGCTGGCGGCCACCGTTTGTGTGCTGGCCTCGCTCCTGGGACCAGCTCCAATGGGTGACATCAACTATGTGTACAATTCCACGCATGCAGCCATCTACGCGGCCTTTGCACCAATAGCCTGGTGCCTGTTCTTCTCCTGGATTGTGTTTGTGTCCCACAATGGTTACACGAGTGAGTTATTCTACTTGATTTCTTGTTTATTAAATATTTATTTATAAATATTTTCAATTTCCAGATAAACTAACGAAGCTGTTTGCCTGGCGCGGCTTCCAGGTGTCCACAAAGCTCTCGTACGCCATTTACCTGACGCAGTTCCCCGTGTTTTTCTTCAATGTGGGCCGAAGGCGTCATATACATCACTATTACAACTTTGTTTCGATTATAGTGAGTATAATTAATTAAAAATTAATTAAATTAATTAAATAATTTATTAACAAACAAACTTATGCCCCCACAGCTCGACACCAACGAGTTCATATCGATCTTCCTGGCCTCCGTGGCCCTGACGGTGCTCTTCGATGCACCCTTCCAGAATCTAAAGAAGCTGCTGATCAAGCGGCCCACGGCCACCGTGGCAAAGCCAGCTCCAGAATCAGAGGAGGCTGCGACGACGAAGCCCAGCCCTAGCACTGCCCGCCATGCGAAACCGAATCCAAATCAGCATCCGCACTCCGATTAGCACACTTCCCTTTTTTAGCTTGTAAACTTGTAAATGTCTTCTTAGCATTTAGTGGCAAATATGTTTAGTTAAGCGCGGCGATATACCCAACCCGAACCCCTACCCTTTCCTAGCTATAGTCGAACGCTTTATACATTGTAAATTGTACTGTTAGTCAAGAGTCGAGCGACGAATGAGAAGGATAACCCTTTCGTAGTCATAGAACCAATCAATCAATCACTGCTTGATGTGCGATATTATCTTGCTTGCTTAAAACCGAGGGGCAGTCGGAGAAGTTTAATAGACCCTCGAGGCCAGAATGTTTCTTAGATATTAAACTTACCTTACCCTAAGCAAGGTCGAATGAACGTATATTTTTTTTTAATAATTTAATTAATGAAATAAAATAAAGAAAAATGTTACAGAAAAAGCTGAAATAATTGTAAGAATTTCATAACCGCTGGAAAGTATGCAATATACAAATTCAGAGCATACAGTTTGAGAAGCTCTGAAAATACAAATTCCGAACATACAGTTTGAGAAGCCCTGAAAAGAATGCAAATTCAGAGCATACAGTTTGGCAAGCTCTGGAAAGAAGATACATCTTTGAAGTCACTGGAGGAGAAGAGCCTTCACAAACCTCTAATTTTTTAGTTTAAAATGAGAAGAACGCCTTATTGTTTATATTCCTAAACTTGGGGTATGATTTTCGATGCAACCTGATATAGTTTAAATAAAAGAATTATAAGGATTTCCTTTAAAAATTATTAGAAATACCTTTTAGCTCCTAGTTCTTACTTTATGCCAACGTAAACATGGATTACAAATATATTCTCTCTTGGAAAACCCTATAGAAATTATCTACAACATTAAAGAATTCATATATAAAGCCATTTTTAAAGATCTTTTAATTTCAATTTAATTTTTCAAACGGTTTTGTAAGGCTTAGCAAAAGATTAAATGACTCATTTAATGTGATATATAGAGCCAGTTCCTTTACTAAGCTTAGCAACTCCTTAACAAGTTAGTATTTTGATTTAAAGGTTATTAAAACGTTTGATTTAACAATAAGTTTTAATACCTAAATAAATATGAGATAGTAATTTTAGAGGTTTTATTAATAAAGAAATATATAGAGTGCGTTTTTTGGGATAAGTATAATGTAGATCATGTGAAGTTGGTTTAAATTGAGAACGTATAGACTTGTATTGGTTTGTTTTGATATTATTTACTGGGAATAAATAATGAAAGACATTTCCCTGGGTTAACTAGCAATTTTAACTTAAAATATTGAATTCCAAAAAGTAATAGCTCTATAAAACTATACGGTTTTTCGCTTTGCTAAACTAAATAGTAATTTTATCTAAGCCCTTTGACTATAGTTTCTAACCTTTCAGCTTAATCTTATTTTTAAGTTCTTTCCAAAAAGTTTACTAATCAATTTTAAGTAAAACCAAAGAGTAGAGGTAACATCAAGGCTTGACATGATTAACACTTAATGCAGTAATGCCTCGACTTTATATAAAATGCTGAATATAAATTGCAAATTAAGCAGAGTTCTAAAAACGACTGTCTATTTTTGGACATACTTGTTCTTAAGGTTAAGAACCTTTTTCCTATAAAATATAACTTTCAAATTAAGCAAAGTTCTAACCTCGACCAAGACCTAAAACTGTCTATATTCTTGGGCACACTTCCTCTTAAAGGTTAAGAACTATTTGCCTGTAATCCACTGCAAATAATACAACTGAATAATGAAAGGTTCTCCTATTCAAAATATATATTCTTCTTCGGCAAATTTATATAAATATAGAACCAAATTTACCAGCTCCAAGGCACAAAGATCATTTAACTGGTAAAATAAAGATCATTTAACTAGGTTAATAATTGGAATAGAATCATTTTAACTTAAAATTTAATACATAAAATTCATTTAATTTAATTTAAAAATAGAATATGGCAAGGCAACTCTTAGCGAAACATTCCAAATTGAATTTAATTGTTACTTTATAAAGAAAAACATTTAAAAGTGTTAAACTCACAACGAAATTTGATGGGAAAAGCTGCTTAAACATTTGCTTTTCCTTTTCTTTGAACAGAAAACACTCAGTTAATGATCTTTGATACCTTTTTGCTGGTAAATGCAGGCGAGGCCTTGAGCCATGTCTCCAGAACCACATCCACGAGGTTTCCGTTTCAAAAAAAAAAACAAAAACAACAATGCTCGGCTTCCATTACCGCGGAATAAGCACTGGAAACATGGCTGCTTCCTCGAGGTTAGGTTCATTGAAGCCTTTTGCTTTTCGGGTAGAATTTTCTTCACAATTCCGTTCACTTTTCTTTTAGCACATTAAAAAAATAGTCACCATTCACTTGGTTGAAAAAAAAAACAAACATTTATTATCCTCGATCTTTTATTAGCTTGCCGGCGGCGACAGTTGGTTGATGGGGCTTTTCGGCTCTGCCGGCGGCCATTTCTGAAGATTTATCAGCTAATTTAATGTTGTGTGTGACGATGGAGGGCCTCCCTCTGCCTATTTGCCGGCCTGGACGGCCTTCTTGGGCTTGGCCTGGGTACCCTCGCGAAATCCGTTGCGGAAGCGACGGCGCACAACCTTCAGGTGGCGCATGCGACCGGTGCCGGTGGTCTTCCTCCTCTTGGCCTTCACCGACCAGTTGTCTGTTGAGCGAAAACATCAATTAGCCAAGGTACTACATGTATAGCATTAAGAGATACTCACAGGAACGCAGCTTGGCGGCTGGGTAGCCGCACTGGGCGCACGTCGACTTCTGGATGTGGTAGGAGCTGCGGCCACAGCGACGGCACAGGGTGTGCGTCTTGTTGTGGCGTTTACCAAAGCTGGATGTACCCTTCGTCTGTGGGGGTGGAGACACAACAAAACAAAGAATTCATTATCACTTTTCATTAACAAAAATATAAACACTCGAATTCCCGCCGCTTCCGGCCTGGCCACTTGCTAAATTCCATTAAATTCGCAATTCTCATTGCCAGTACTCATTAAGAGGTGCACTTTAGTTTTAAAATTGTCACTGATGGCCGGGAATTGGAGCGATTTTATTTTGGGGCTAACGTGGGTCTCTTACGCACCATCTTGAGAGGCGAACGGTAGAAAAAGAAAGAGCGGAAGAGGAGATGACAGCCGCTGTCGTTGAAAAATCGATTTTAGTAGGAATGCAAAAACATCGATAGTGAGTACATCACTAGAATTTAGTGCCCAAACTATCGATTAAAAAAAAACCGCAGGGCTGCAATTAACAGTCGCGCCCAACAGCACATACGGATTGTTAAGACCGTGTAACTGCGAGCTGTTTTGGGGGTAGAAATAATTAAATATATATTTAATAAATTTATTTTTTATAAAATTAATAACATAAATAATTGCTTTGGATTGCTTCACTTTTTTCTTGCCAAATAATATTGTTTATTGTGGCTAAAAATATTAACAGCACACTTCCCTTTGCAGAATAAACTGTTAGAGGATATATCGATATGTGCAATTATCTTTTTGCGTTTTTTTTAGGAAGGTGTTATAGTTTTGAATAATATATTTAAAATAAAAGGCTGCAGTGAAATTTATTAAAAATTTGATTTATTATTTATTAACGTTAAAATTTTTAAATTTATTTTCAACCCTAATTTTTGGTATTTTTAATGTTAACAGAAATATTCCAAAATTGCCACTCACTAGAAAAAACAATTATCGATAATTAACACAAGCAACTGTCTAAAAACTGTCAAAAATTACTAAATAATCGATAATTTAAATATCAGCTGTTTACCAGCAACTAATTTAACTAATTTCCCGGCAACTCAAAATTCAAATTCACCACAGTATTTTCAAAATGCTGTATTTATTTTATTATATTGATTTTGTAATTTTAAAAATATAATTTTGAAAGTTTGTAACTTTATAATTTTTTTTTAAATTAAATATAATTTTGAATATTTTTTAAATATAATAAATATATAAATAATAAACATAATATATAACACCAGTAAACCTTGAGCTGACCCATGTAGGAAATAAAGGGCCAAAAACACTCCCCTTGATAAGTAAAAATATATCACTATTTTAAATATTTCGCTAATATTTATATTTATTTTGATATATTATATTTATATGCATATATTATTTTATTTATAATATTATTTATATTTATATAATATTATTTATATTTATTGTGATTTTTCTAAGAATTTTTAAAGATTATTTTGAGATTTTATAGGACCTCTCTCTCTCTCTCCCTCTAATTCAAACTCTCGCTCTGCCTCGCTCTGTCTCAATCTACCTTTCTCTCTCTCTCGCTACCTTAAAATAGAGGTACCTACGCCTCACCTGCATTGACTTAAAAATCAGCTCGCGGCAGCAGCTAAACAAAACAAACAAAAACATGCTTGGTTGATTAAACAGAGCAGAGCGGAGCTGAAAGCTGAAAAGCTAAGCTCCGCTCTACGTGTATGAGAGCGCACACACTGAGAGCGGAGCTGAGCTTATCAGCTTATCAGCTTTCAGCTCCGCTCTCAATATGCGCGCTCTCATATACGTAGAGTTTGTGTGTGTGTTTGATTCTCTGACATTATCGGCTCTCTTATCAGCTCTCTTATCAGCTCAGCCCTTAGCTCTGCTTTGAGCTCTGCTCGCAGCTCTGCTCGCTTACCTCAGAGAGCGGACAAGCTCGCTTATCAAATAAGCCGTAAGCTCTCTCCGCTCTCCTCTCTCCCCCCAGCTACCTATTAATAGAGGCACACCTACCGCCGCAGCTTCAGTACGCCTCTCCCCTCGCGTTCACCTGGAAAAGTGCAAGTAATGATAACAAGCTCTCTCGATATACCTCTCTCCCTACAGCTACCTATAACTATAGGCACCCCTACCGCCGCAGCTTCAGTATGTGCGTCTCTCCCCTCGCGTTCACTTGTGCGTCCCTCCCCTCGCGTTAACGTTGCGTCTCTCCCCTCGCGTCCCACGCGTTCACGTGTGCTTATCAGCCCATCGGATGATCGCTGGAAAAGTGCAAGTTGTGATAACAATCGAGCAAAAAACACCAAAAATCTCAGCAATTGAAGGAATAAAAACCATCGCTGAATAATAATCATGCAAAATCATGTGCGCCCCTCCCGTCGCGTTTACCTGTGCGCCCCTCCATTTGCGTTAACGTATGCATCTCTCCCCTCGCGTTCACGTGTGCGTCTCTCCCCTCGCGATGACGTGTGCACGTGTGCATGTCAAACCATCGGATGATCGCCGGAAAAGTACCGTTTTGCTGAAACAGTACAAGTTGTGATAAAAATCGTGCAAAAACACCAAAAATCTCTGCAATGGAAGGAATAAATCATCATGAATAATCATCATCATCAAGAATCTGTGAAATGGAAGGAGTTAATTATCGATGAATCTCAGCCAAGTCTGCGATGGCGATGAAAGATAACTGCGGGTAAGTGCAAGTCAAAACTACATTTCATAATCTTATGCAAATACAAACTAATTTAAAATAGCTTTGCGAATTAAAATTAAGGAATTTTTGGTTTAGTTATTAAGATTTTCAGCTGGTGTTTTCCCAAAAATATTTAAGTTAAAAGTGAAATTATCTAAAACTTACTTAAATACATAACATTCTCCTTTTCCTCCCCAAATTAATTAATTTAAATTAAATTTTTTAGTAAAAATATTCATTGTTTTATTTATGAAATAAGTTATTATTATTTAAACTGGAAATAATGCATGAATTTCAAATAATTAAAATTAAAAATAATTCAATTAAAAATGAAATTATCAAAAACTTACTTGAATCTTTAAATAACATTCTTTCCTTCCCCAAATTAATAAATTAATTCCATTTTTTAGTAAAAATATTCATTGTTTTATTTATGAAATAAATTATTATTATTTACACTGGAAATAATGCACGAATTTCAAATAATATTGCATGCCCGGGCGGCACCCGAAAACAAAATCTACAAATAGGCTTTTAGAAATACAAATACAGGGCGATACTCATATAATAGTATAATAATGGTAGTGGGGATACAAAAATAATGTTTACTAATGGAATATGAAATTCAAGGGAAATGGAAATGGAAATGGAAATGGAAATGGAATGTTTCTGGGGGGGATTCCATCTAGGGTTTTAGGGTTTTACGTAACTAATTTGCGACTATGAGCAAGTCGATTTGGCTTGAGGAACCTCAAACGAAACCAAGTTGCACATAATTTGGCTGCAGCTGTGATCCTGCTTGCTGGGGGTGGCGATGGGGGTAGGTGTGGGTAAGGGATGTTCAAGGATGTGCTGGTGCTTTGCAACTAATTACTACGTCTCGGTTTTTTTTTTTTTCTTCTTTTTTGTGGACCTCTCTTTACATAAAACTAATTCATAGAGAAAATTTAACTAAGAACCTTACGAAAAGCTTTGCGAATAAATTATACGAGTTTCGGGCATAAACATATTTTCCGGGGGTGATTCCGGAGAATGGAAATCTCTAAAAATCTTTCCAAATCTCTGAGAAAATCTCCTTTAACCAGATATTTCCCAGAACTCGCCCCCTTGAATATAGCTAAGTATTGACTTGCAAGTTAAAGGACCTCTGGCTCCACATTTTCGCTATGAACAGAAAAGTCTCCTCCTGATCCAGATCCAGATCCCGTCTTGACCTTATTCTTACATAACTAAAGCGCGAAAAAAAACTGTTGCTAAAATTAAACAAAAAACGTTTCGTTGTTGCGCTCGCTGCTGCAGCTCTCCGACTTCTCCTCTTCCTTCTGTTTTTTTTTTTTGGCTACTGCCGCTCCACATTGATGGTAATGACCATGGTTGGTCAATAGTGGCCGCCACCACCTCCTCCTCCAACGCCGCCGCCGCCACTGTGTCGGTGGTGTTCGCGTCTGCCGGAGGACTGATCACGATAGTCGCCATTGCGGGAGCTGCTCTTGTGGTGATGGTGATGGTGACGCTTCTTCTCGCCCTTCAGGCACACGTCGGAGACCACCATTTCGGAGTCGTCACGCATGCCATAGTTGTCCCTGCCGCATCTGTTGGCGGAGATTTGTTATTTATTCTTCAAAATAAATGAATAAACAATTGTTATGGGAGACCACCCACCTGTCCAGATTCTCGCGGGAACGCTGCATATTGTCGCGCAGATTGTCGCGGGAACGGGTCATGCTCGGCGGATCGAGGGTCTCCTTACGACGTAGGGCATTGTGCGAGCTGTTCTTCGAGGCGGACTCGTGCAGGTTCTCCCAGGCCTGGCGGTAGTACCTGTAATAAATAAATAATTTTCTTAAATAGTATGCAAGTCCAGCGATTTGGGAATATTTTTGAAGGAAGTGTTGCTCACCTGTTGAGTCCGTTGCGGGATCCGGAAGTGGAACTGTCGAAGCTGGCCACGGTATTGCAGTCGGGCGAGGCGCGATGGCGATAGTGTTGAGTGGTTCGATTTCTGCAGGAAAGGGGAGATGGATATATTGATTTATTTATTAAAATATTTTTTTTTTAATATTTTACTTTATATTTTTCTGAATGCCAGGACGAAAGAGTGTTTGGGGTTAGTCACAAAGTTCAGGCAACAAATGGGGGGGTTAGGTACTACGCACACACAGAGCCAGATGAGAGAGAGACAGATATTTAGAGGGGGGAAAGAGACAGGCAGGCAGGCTACAAGAGACAGAGACAGAGACGGAAACAGAGCAAGAGCGAGCCAGGCGTGCAGTGTGAAAGAGAGTCCCCACATAGTGTGATTGATGGGTGTTTGATTGAGCGGATGAGCTGATGGATTGATGGGTTGAAGGTGCAACAGCCAGGAGTAGGAATCGCCACACAGCCCACAGCATTCGCAGCAGTTTTATTTTGTATTTTTTTGTTTGGTGTTTCAGTGTTGATTGTTTGGTTTGATTGACTGACTGACTGACTGATTGATTGATTGATTGTTTGGTGTGGTGTTGTTCTTAGTTGGTTGTGTTCTTGGGCTGCTTACATTTTGTGCATATTTATGGCCGCTTTGATCAGCTGATTGACTGGCTGATTGTTTGATTGACTTGCTTAACTCTCTGGGTGTTTTCGCTTCTCCTTAGAATTTATTCGTTTTTCATAGGGTTTTCTTGATTTTTCTTGATTTTTCGTTTAATTTTCTTGATTTGTCTTCAGGTTTCTTGATTTTCCTTGTGCTTTCCTAGCTTTTCCTTAATTTTTAAAATTTATCTTTCGTTCATTATGGGTTCGTTGATGCATCTCTTTGGCACTCGTTATGGTCTTTTGGCCAGGTAGTCTCCAGGTTGTGTTTTTGGCTCTTCGATCTCTACTCCTCTTTGGTGGTTATATCCTCCTCCTGCCCATGCCATCCCTGGGTTACATGTGCGTCGTGGTCGTTGAGCTGCTGAAGAGCCCCGCCCGGGTCCTATATCCCCGTCCGTAGCTGCTAAACTCCCTCCTGCCCAGCTTCTGGTCATCGAAGGGCAGCGCCAGCACACTGTACCACAGGGAGTTGGGATCTCGGTCCTGGTCCGCATCCTGATTACGCCTGGAGGTGATGCTACCGTAGCCCTTGGTGCTGGTCAGTTGGGCCGTGGACGCGTAGCTGGTGGCGCTGGTGGCCGTCGCCGTGGCATAGCTGGGCAGTCGGCTGGGACGCGGTATGCCACCACCAGACCTCTTCCCGAGGCCGAAGCCGAGACCGAGACCGAGTCCGATACCCTGAGATCCCTTCGCCTGGCCGTGCTGTTGGTGCTTCTGCTGGAGGCGGTACTTCTGCTGTTGGAGCTGTTGCTGTTGCTGCTGGAGCTGGTGGTGCTGGACCTGGTACTGGTACTGGTGCTGGTGGAGCTGCTGGTGGTGGTGATGATGAGCATGATGATGTTGGTAAGCAGTTAAGTGTTTGGCTAGGTGCCGCCGTTGGCTGTTCGGGGTGCTGACGGTTTTGGTTTTGCCAAAAAGTACAGAGAGTGGGAGAAGCAAAAACGAAAAAAGAGAGTTGTACAACGAGAGAAAAAGAGAAAGCGTCGAATGTTCAGGTAGGTGTGTGCGTGTGCGTGAGAGACTCTCTTTGATCGAGCTAAGAAGACAGGTGAGAGATGAGAAAGAGCCAGCGAGAAAGCGAGGGGTAGCCGAGAACTGGAGAACTCAGAGAGATGGAGAAGGAGACCTGAGGCAGAGACGGGGTACAGTGTGTGTGTGATAAGGATAGAGAGGCTGAGAGGGGGACAGGGACTAAGAGAGATCGGATATCGGATATCGGAGGTGGTTGTGGTGTTGGTGGTGGGCAGGTGGTGACAACCCGACAACGATCGACTTTGCTCCATACGCAGACAAAAGCGTAACAATCATGGTCCAATTCGGTACTCAAGCATAAAAAACGTTAATGTGTTCAATAATATATCGAATATTATCGATCAATAATCAATCAATATAATCAAAAGTTGAATTTTTAAATTATAGAGTTTAAAAAACTGAAAAAATTTATATAAATCTGAGGTACAATTTGAAAGGTTCCACCATAATTATTTAAAAATATTGCAAATTAGAAAAATATATCGAAATTATCCCAATTTTTCATCTGGAATGCTATGTAGAGTCAATACAAAATTTTGAATTTTCAAATTAAAAGTTAAAAATAAGAAGAAAAGATTATATAATCCAAAAATAAAATTTTTCAGTCCCAAAATTATTATTTAAAATATTGCAAATTAGATAAACATATCAAAATTATCCCAATTTGTCGATCAAATGCTAGAATCCATAAAAAAATTCTAATTTTAAAATTAAAAATTTTTAAAAGCCGAGATACAATTTCAAAGGTCCCAAAATAATTATTTAAAATATTGCAAATCAGATAAATACATCGAAATTATCCCAATTTGTATATATTCGATTTAGAATCGATAAAAAATCACTGATAATATTCGAAAATGGACAACAAAATCGACCTCGACTGACCACTGATTCCCGGGTTATATACAGCCCAGACCAGGACTCACCTTCGCACCAGGATCACGATTGTTGTGATGACGGCGGCCAGGAAAACGAAGCCACCGAAAGCACCCAGAGCCACAATGGCCCCCAGATTGAGCTTGGCCTCCTTGGTCTCCTTCCGGTCGGGATTGTCGACGGCAAACGGAACATTGACATTGGGTGACTGATTCTGCTGGATGTTGACGCTGTCGGGGATCTCGTTGTCCTGCGGATGCGAGTTGGCAATGATCTGCTGTGTGTTCCTCGTGGTGGTCTCCACCGGAGCACCGCTGGGTCGGCTGCGCGGCGGCGATGGGGCATAGGTGGAAGGCACCTGCGGCGGCTGGGGCACATGCTGCGTGCTCGGAGGCACTGCAGCCGCCGGTGTGCTGCTGCTCGGCTTCTTCGGGATGAGCACTGGTCGGACGGTGCGGCGTGGAGGGAACTCCTCGCGAACGGTGCCGGGCACGGGCACATTAATGATATCCTCCTCGGATTCAGCTGGAGAAGGGAAAAAGATGATGTTGTTATTGGTTCTCTAGAGTCCTCGAATCTCTGTCTACTCACACTCTCCGTTGATCTCCACCTGCGTGGGCCGGAGGCTGGGGTAGGTGCCCACAGTGCTGGAGCTGCTACTGCTGGCAGTGGACACAGCCGGTCGATAGGGTGTGCGGCTGGTGGTGGAGCTGGATACCACGACCTTCGGCCGGAAGGGTGGAGGCGTGGCCACCGATGAAGGCACCGTGGGCGCCGCTGTGGGCTGGGTAGATGGCTCCAGCTTGATGCAGCGCGGCAGGGCGCTACTCCACTGTCCGCTGGCCAGGCAGCTGAGCACTCGGGGTCCCTCCATGCGATAGCCGGGCGGGCAGCTGACCTCCGCCTTGGAGCCGTAATAAGTGCCATTCGGGGCATGGATGATGGTGTTGTAGTAGTTGCCCGGCAGAGTGTCGCATTCCACAACTGGGGGGAGAGGGAGAAAGGAAAAAGTTAATGTTAAATCGAAATGGAATAATATCCTTGAGGATAAGTCTTTAATCCTGGCTAAAACTCACTCTCGCAGCGTGGCGGCGGTCCGTTCCAGCGCTCGTCAAAGTCACAGGTGAGCAGGGCCCGACCGATCATCTCGTAGCCCTCCTCGCAGGAGTACTTGACGAGGCTCAGGTAGCCCACGGTGTTGTTCAACAGGGCGTACGAGCCATGGGCAATGCTGGCGGGGAGGCCACATTCGATATCTGCCAGGAAAATAAATCAAAATAAATAAGAAATCTAAATAAATAATAAAAAGATTCCCAACTCACACTTGCACACCGGCGGAAACTCGTTGTAGAAGCCCGTCTCCAGGCAGGTGCGCGTTGCGGGACCCACCAGAAGGTGATTCGCATCGCAGCTGTACTTGATCTGGGCGCCCACCTCGAATCCATTCAGGGCCACCATCGTGGAGTTCGGCGGCTGCTCCGGCCTGCCGCACGTCTTCGGCTGATGCTGGCAGATGAAGTTCAGCAGCGTATTGCAGTTGGTGTCGCTCCACAGCCACCCCTTGGAGCCATCGAACCGGGCACAGTCCTCGTCGCCACCCGGATGGCTCCAGAAGGACACGGTCAGCTCGTCCCCGTTCACCCACTTCCAGCTGCTGCGATCGCTGCCGTCCCGCACCGCTCCCATCCAGTACTGGGAGCTGACATCGCTCCGATGTCGTCGCCACAGCTCCCAGCTGATGAAACCCTGCAGCGCCGGATTGCTCTCGCTGATCAGAGTGCCGCCCCGCGAGCGGCAGAAGGAGAGCGCGTCCAGGAAGTTCAAGGGCTGGCGGTTATAAAAGATGTAGCATTTGCCATTGTAGGAGGCCAAGGCACCCGGCGGCTGATCCCGGAAGGTGGGACAGCGTTCAATGGGCAGCGCTTGGTCCGTGTAGACGAAGGCCTCGCAAATGGACAGGGGATTCGGTGTGCTGTTCTCTAGGTGGACGGACACAAAGGCACCGGGCATGGGGGGATTGCAGGGCAGGAACAGGGGCTGGCCGGCCTCCAGGAGTCCGGTGAAGCGGTTGCAGATGGGATTTGTGCCCAGATCGGGGCGGTTGTTGCCCACGCGAACCACTATGGTGGCGGGTTTGTTGCCTGGGGAAAAGAGCGGGTTTGTTTTAGCCATTGTTAAGAAGAGAATTTATCAGTTAACAAGAAAGGAACCTAACTTCGGCACGCCGAAGTTTTTATACCCTTGTCGTTTGGGTATAAAAAGTAACCTCAAGCTTTCCCCCTCAATTCTCCACTACCTATTGGCCCTAGTTTCTGGCAGTGCAGAAGTGCAGCCTGGGCTGTAGCTATTTCTATTGGCATTCCCACTGCCGTTGTCATTATTATGGTTATGGCTTTGTCTGTCAGCAGGTCAGGCGGGTTCAGCTTCAGCTTCAGTTGCAGCCTCAGCGGCAGCTCCAACATCAGCCAAGTGAAAGTAATCATAAATTTTCGGCTCGCACTGACTGACTCACTAGGTCTGGGTTTTTTTTTATATATTTTTATTTTGGTCTTCAGTCGAAGTGGAAGTCCAAGTCCAAGTCGAAGTCCAAGTCGAAGTCTTCGTCTTCGTCTTCGTCTTTGTCTTGGCTGTCGTCGCAAAAGCCGCACGAAAATCACATAACAAGCCGCCTCAATCGAGGAGGAGATGGTCGGAGTCGAAGTCGAAGTCGAAGTTGGAGCTGGGGGACTTCAGGTTGCTGGCAAGTGAAAGCATTAGGGAAAACTGGCTGGCAGTTGTTTACTCTGCATTTCGGCAACCCTTTTTTTTGTGCCAGCCTTGGCTGGGACTCGTGCAGCATTTGCCATTTTGCCAGACAAACATTTGGAAAATTGAAAACTGCCTGGCTGCCTGCCTGGGCAGCCTGGGAAAACGGGGCATTGAACTGTCCACCGAACGGCGAGAGAGTTTCCTCCCAGAGAATGTGGTCCAGGCAGGTCCATAATCCGGCCTCCAGCATGTGAGCTGCGACAGGTTTAGGGTTGGGCCTGGGGAACTGCTGACTGCGGTTTAATAAAAGCGAAAAGTTTCGCAATTTTTAATCAATTTGCCTGGCTTCGTCGTCGTCTTTCACTAAGCACCACTTACGGGGGCCCAAAAGACTGGCTGAACAATTTCTGCCAACAGAATAATTATGGTTTTGGCTTGGAATTATATCCGCCGAGATTAGGTAATTGCGGTGACTCTCGTTTTTTTTGTTTTATGGGGAAATTGGAAAAAATAAAAGCTAGCTTCTAAAGAGCTTCTAAAAAACTTGAGACCTTTAAATTATTATTTAATTATTTTTTTTTATATATATATTTATAATTTAATGGTGATGTTCTCCTTATATTTTTATCACAAATGAAGTTTACTCACCACAGCAGGACTTGCCAAAGTCCAAGCGCACCAGCTGGACCATGTAGGGCTCCAGGAGATTGACATACCACCAGGGCGAACGCTCTGCCTTGGTCAGGGAGCAGGTCTCCGGGGTGAAGAAGGCGGAGGTTGAGCCATCGATGGCCTTCTGGGGGGCACCAGCGCCCTCAGTAGAGATTTGCATGGGAGCCTTGCCAGCGGCCACATTCAAAACTGAAAAGAATGAATAAGAAATTAATTTTCAGAATTAATTTTTGAACTATCAGCAAGTTGAATTTTCAGTGTAGCAAATAGGGGTCATAGGTAATTATTTGGGAATTCATAGCAAGATGCAGCAGTTCCCAAGCTGGGCCCAAGGCCCGGCTAATTGGCCGCGGGCCCTGACACGGTTTTGTGGGCAAAAGCAAAAGCAAACCCAGCCAGCGATGTTCTGGCCTGGCGAATTTGTCAAGAGACCTTCGTTCTGGCCATTGTTTCGGTCCGACTACGACTCTGACTGGCCAAAAAGTGAGGCCCCGAGATGGAGTGTGGCCAAAAGCAAAAGTGAAATTTAATGGCGGCTCCGCTCGGCTCAACTTTTACTTGCCGGCGCTTAATTACATCGCTCGCCACGCACTTTTGCGGCATTGGGGATTCATTAATCAGATGCATCTGTCGGATAAGATATGCCGGGAGTTTGAGCTTGAGCTTGGCTTTCTCGGGCACTCACACAGATATAGTACTATATGCTATATCTCGTATCTAATGCTCAGCAGGTGTGTATGTCTGTGTGGCGGTGTGACAAATGCCTTTTAATTGCTTTTAATTAATTTCCCATTGCCAGCTGCTGCCCGCTGTGTCATGTTCGAATTTAAAGTCGAATTCCGTAGCAATTTTCAGGTCGGAAATCGCTTTCAGCTTTTGTTTTCTTGTTTTTCTTTTCTTTTCCCGCGTCATCAGAGTGCAATCAGCGATTGCTTTGATTTTTTGGTCTATAAACCTCAAGATTTGGTTCAAAGCGGGTCGAAGTGTTGCTTTTTTATTGGAAAATAATTATAAATTAATGTCTACACTACATTTTTGAGGTGTAGTTAATTTTGTGTCTTTTCTGTTGTTCTTTTTGTGTTTGAAAGGAGCAGCAATCTTTTTCAGCTTTTATTATAAATAAACGAATTCCTTTGCTATATATTTTTGGGAATTTTAAAAGCCTTATTTTATGAATGTAGCTAGAAAATTATGATTAATTCTCAGCTATTATTTTATGAAACAAAATAAATACCTTAAAAAATTAATAGAAATTCTGCTAGTTTCCCTTCTAGAAGTCTTATATTTTTCAGGGATTTTGTAATCATAATTTTTTAATTTAAGTAGAAAATTATGCTTTATTCTCGATATTCTCTTTTAATTTTCTCTGTAAACTAAAGTCTTTTTCAGTTATTATTTTATAAATTAAAAATACTTGTTAAAAACCCATTGAAATTCTGTTGATTTCCCCCAAAGTTCCCATGGCATTATTCATGCTTATTAACACCTACTACTGTGTCGATCGAATGTCTTTTTTATCTTGATCTTTATTAATAACTTTTCTATAAAGAAAAGGCCCGTCAAAGAGTTTGATGGATCGTTGAATTGCCGCCCCTTTTTGAGCCTCCACAAACGCCTTCCCAAGCCAGCAGTTTATTCATTCATTCACTCATTCATTCATTCATTGATTCTTTCAACTGCAGACCCTTTCCCAGCTGCTCTGTTTGTGTCAATCAATTCCCTTCGTTCACGGAAGTGCATGTCTCGTTGGAAATTGATTTAGAATTCATTTGTTTGTTTTCGTGCCCGACTGGTTTTAGCTCTTTTTTCGTTTTTTCGTTTTTCTTTTTTTAGTTGTGAACAAAGTGGGTCAATTTGGTTGAGCTGGATTCTTCCCACCTCGTCTTCGGACCCCCTCTTTCTTCTGTCTCCCCTCCTTCCGCTCCCCCCTTCTCTCTCTGCTCAGCACACGCACTGGTTTTTAGCCCAATTTCGCGCGTTTTGTTAATCATGTTTCGCTTTTTTTTCGGTTAACAACTTTGCATTCAATCGGAATGCCATTTGCTCTCTTTCTTGCTATTTTTGTTTATTTTTATTTTACTTTTTTTCACGGAGAACGTGAGTGCACGGTGAGAAATTGGGGATGTCATTGGGAGGTTTACGGGTTTTAAATAAATATAAATAATAAAAATAATAATACAAAAATCATAAATATAAATAATGAATAATACAAATAAAAATAAATAATAATAAATAAATATTAAGGTTATTAAAAATTGTCTAATAATATGTTTTCCCTTTCTTTGCTTTCTTACTATTTTTTCTAACTTAAAATTGGGATTCCAAGTGCAATATATACAATTTTTAAAATTTATTTCTATTTATTTATTTTTAATTTAAATTGTATTTTATTCATATATTTATTTGTTCTTTTTTTTATAAATAATTTCATTTCCCTATATTCCTTTATTTGTCTTTTCTTTTTCAAATTGTTAATTTTTCATTTCTGAGTGGAGATATTTTGAGAACGCTTCAAATTTTGTGGCGGTGAAAGTTGTCTCCCCCCCGCTGCCCAGTTCACGTCCGAATCCAAGTCCGAATCCGAATCCGAGTCCCAGGCGCTAATTGAGTTGACGAACAGCAAGTTCGTGTGCGCAGTCTTTTGTTTGTTGGTCTTGGCGTGTTGTGTTGGTGTTGTGGGTTTTTGGGTGTTTTTAGTAGACTTACCACAGAAGGGAATGCCCTCGGGCACCCACTGGCCCTTGTCACAGACCCGCCGCGCCGGTCCCAGCAGCTCGAAGCCACGCTCACAGCTGTAGGAGGCCACCGTGCCCTGGGTGAGATTCGCGGTGGAGAAGACCACGCTGCTGTGCGCCGGTGAGCCCGGGAAGCTGCAGCCGGCATCTGGAAAGGCAAAGGTAGGGAAAGAGAGAAGAAATTAGTTCATGTTTCCAGTTAATTATAAGGAAATGATTTTTAATTAATTCATTTGCTCCAAGGGGGGTTTCTAAGAGTGCTTTCTGGGGCATTTCTTTATTGGAACATTTTTTATTTAAATATTAATTGGAGTAAATAATGATTTATAAACATTTTTAGCAAGCTAGTAAGCTTTATTTTTTGTTTATTAATTATTTCTTATTGGCTCTGCCTTGTCCAGAGGCTTGTGTGTCCGCAGCATTTGATTGACAATTAAGCCAGTTCCGTTCCAGTTTGGTCACTCGGTAACGACGACGCCTGGCGAAAAATCTCTGGCATTCCGCCGTCAGATTGCAAAATGTTCTCTCGGCTTCGGTTGTTATGTCTTGTCTGCCTGTTGTCAATGCAAAGCGTGAGAAAATTGCCACAACAAAAACAGCAAAAAAACAGATAGAAGCAGCGATCAATTTAGTTGTAGCTGCCGCTTGTATCTTTGTATCTATGTATCTCTGTATCTATGCAAAAATGCTTGCCAGCCGTGTGCAATAATCAAATGTGTTGCTGCTTCGTATGATTAGTTATTCAATTGAGCAGTTCCCAGGCCCAGACTGGCCAATGTCATGAGTTTGAAACATCTCTTGGGGATGTTAATGGCAGGCACAGAGGGAAATCTTGTTGATTTTATTACATTTATAAATTAAATCTCTAGTTAACTTGGTTTTATCAGCACTTAAGGCTGCTTAAACACCAATTTAAGTTGCTTGTAACACACTTTTTGTCGCTGTGTGTGCAAATCGTTCTTGGCTCGGAGCTGTTAAGTGCGATTTTGCATAATCAGCGATGAGGAATGAGACTTGGAATGGGAATAACGTAGAGAAGGGGCTAGCCAGTGAGCCATAAATGGTCGAATAACTGCAACATCATTTGACCAGCAGCAGTGCAACTTTCCAAGCAGCTTCCAGCTAGCCACAAAACACGTCTTGCTATACATTTTTCCAGATGCTTCTTATACAATCCCCTCCAGTGCCTGGGCAATTTCATCATAACGGTTTTGCTGCTCATCAAAATGAGATACAGTACAGACTCTCTTGGCCACTCCAAATCAAATTAGTTCGGGCAAATTGAAATTAACAAAAAGCCAAAAAAACTTTAGCCGAGTCATTTGTCATGCAGGGCAAAACGCAAATTAAGATATCAAGTTCATGAGGCATTTTCAATTTTCGGGCCAGAGTTTCGCTTTAGTTTCGGTTTCGGTTTCGGTCTCGGTGTCGGTTTCCGACCAGCAAGTACCCTGAGAATCCAAGCCAGTAATGACGACTCCAACTCCCACGCTGTGCGTCAAAAGAAACCGAAAACCAAAAGCCAAAAACCAAAGACCGAAAGAGAAGCACCGAGACCGAGATGCGATCGTAGGACCGACCGAAAGGTTGCCCAGCCGACCATGCATGACAAAGAGATGCCTAAAAAAGTGGGTAAAAAGCCAGGTAAAACGAGGTAAGGTAAGGTAAGGTAAGGTAGGGTAGGGGTACAAAAAATTGTTGAAAAAAAGTGCAAAGGCAAACGGCAGTAGTTGCGCCAGCAACTTGTTGCTTTCATTTGCTTTCTATGTGCGCGAACTTAGTGAAAGTGATACCCCACACACACACACCGCACACTCCATACACTCCAGGCACATAAATAATACCACAAAGAAAGATATATCTGTGGCACGCCAAGGCGGCATTGACAAAACAACGGCAGCGATTTGTAGCAACAAGCAGACGTTGAGCTCCGTGGAATAATATTCGGATATTCGGTGTGTGTGCGGTGTGCGAGTGCGGATTAAAATCATCTAATAATCGTTATAAGCATAATAACCGTTATAATTTCCAGCTCGTTTCGGACATGGTCCGTTCGCCATTGTTGATGTTGTTGTAACAAATTACCCATCAACGCCTCGGCCAAGCCAGAGTGTGTACTCAGAGTTTTATTTATATATTTATTTTTATTTTTTTTTGAGGAAAAGTCTAGCTTGAAAGTTAAAGAAATTTCAAAAGAATTATATGAATGAAATATAAAATTATTGAAAAGCTTAGAGAAGGAGTCATTTTCGACCCTATAAATCATATATATTCTTGATCAGCATCTCCAGGCGAGTCTTTCTAGCCACATTCGGAAGAAAAATAAATTTTTTAATTTTTTTCTTAATTTTATATCTTAAAAATCTTACAAATGGTCATAAAAAATTTCAAAAATATGGATCTCTTGAAAAATGAATTTTAGTATGCAGATTTGTAAGCCTGTTAAAAATTAGCACAGAAAAGTTTACCGAATTGAATTTGAGGCTTTTTTGGCTTATTTATGATATTTTTTAAATTAATAATTTCCACAAAATAAGCACATCTAAAAAATTCAAATATTTGAGGTCTTCTTGATGGTTTTTACAATTTATTTAGTGAAGGAGTCATTTCCGACCCCATAAATCATATATATTCTTGATCAGCATCACCTGGCGAGTCGATCCAGCCATGTTCGGAAGAAAAATAATTTTTTTTATTTTTTTTTTAAATTTTATATCTTTAAAATCTTACAAATGGTCATAAAAAAAATTTCAAAATTTTTGATCTCTTGAAAAATTAAATTTAGTATGTAGATTTGTTAGCCCATTCAAAATTAGCACAGAAAAGTTTACCGAATTGAATTTGAGGCTTTTTTGGCTTAGTTATGATATTTTAAAAAATTAAAATTGCATACAAATTATGACATAAAAAATTAAATGAATGTATTATGTCTTTTTCAAGAGTTTTGCAATTTATTTAGTGAAGGAGTCATTTGCGACCCTATAATCCATATATATTCTTGATCAGCATCACCAGGCGAGTCGATCTAGCCATGTTCCGATGAAAAACAAATTTTTTAATTTTTTTTTTTTAATTTCATGTCTTAAAAATGTTTTAAAATGGTAAACAAAAGGTCAAAAATTTGGATCTCTGGAAATATTAAATTTAGTAAGCAGATGTGTTAGCCTATTAAAAATTAGCATAAAAAAGTTTACCGAATTGAATTCGGTGCTTTTTTGGTTAAGTTATGATATTTTTAAAATTAAAATTGTCTACAAATTAAGACATACAAAAACATTACAATATTTTAGGTCTTTGTGAAGGGTTTTATAAATTTTGTTAGTGATGGAGTCATTTCCGACCCTATAAACCATATATATTCTTGATCAGCATCAACAGCCGAATCGTTTTGGCCATGTCTGAAGAAAAAACATTTTTTAGCCCTTTTCCCAAAAAATGATAAGGGGTTACATCGTTAAAAGTCTCAAAAATTGAAAAAAAAAATTAAAATCTTAAAAATGTTATATGAAGTAAGCAGATTTATTAACCGCAAAAAAACCAACACAAAACTGTTTTCCGAATTGAATTTAATAAATTTTTGGCTGAGTTACAGAAATTTTTAGTTTGAATTTTTTTCCAAAAATAATCAAAAAATCACACCACTTTTTCAAAAATAAATATAATTTTTAAAATTAAAAAATAACAATAATTTAAGCCATGAAAGATAGTAAAACTTGTCTAAATTTTGATGGAATTTCTTGAATTTTTGCATGGAAATTCAAGGAAAAACCCCTATAAACCCTATTTATATTATTATACAACTCAACTCTTATTAGTGGCAGGTTGCATTTCCGCTTCAGCAGACGAGGCAGCAGCCTCTATTAAAGCGCAGCTGAATCTGCAAAGGCAACCTGCAACCTGCAACCTGCAATTCCCCCCGCCATTAGCGCTACGTAGAAAGTTGAACCCCACTTAGGCCCAGGCTTTAGCTTTAGCTTTAACTTTAGGTTTAACTTTAGCTCCATTTCCATTTCCATCCCCATTTCCATTTTTATTTCCAACGCCAGCTGATAGTCCCAGGCCCAACCTGCACATTAGCCCCGTCCTCGCCTCCGTGCAACATTCCATAACCAAAGTCAGCAATTTGCGTATGTCGGCTAATTTTATTTTAAATGCAAGTCTACACCTGGCGGGGATCGCGGAATGGGGTTGGGGTATGGGGTACGACGTGGTATCTGGACTGCCCTGAGGTGTGGTCTGGTGTCTGGTGAAGCTCTGGGCATTGTTTCAACAGTATTTAACATTTCTCTCTCCTTTTGTTTACTCTTTTGGGGGCCTCATTTAGGGACGAGACTTTGGCAAGCTTGACCCCGCTAATTACGGAGGGATATGGGTTTTTTTTTGCAGTGTGCATTGCAGTTCTGGGACGTCATGCGCTGATTGCCAAGCGCCTACGCTTCGGCGATCTGCCTGCCACCGATGTTGCCAATGTTACGAGAGTCTCTCTGTTTTTTTTTTTTTTTTTTGGGTGGAAAGTGCAAGTGCCAGGCCACAGCTTAGGCAAAGGTATTTCCCTCAAAGAAAATGTTACCTACTCTTCTTTTTTGATGGTAAATAATTTCTATAGGCCAAGCAAGAGCCGTTTTAAGCCGGTCTTGTCAAAAACGGTGTAAACCGTTAGGCCATCATAATGATGAAGATAATGATGATGATGATCGGGTCTGGAGAGCCGCTGATTGGTTTTGGATTTACATAAATTGGCGCTGGACTTGTTCTCCCGCCGAAGTCGGAGTCGTCGCTGCTTCTCTTGACCCAGTTAGCAGCGTTTTCTGTATATATTTTCTCGTCGTCGTCTTTTTTTTTTGTCGATTTAGTTTTTGGCTTGGCTTGCAGGCCAAATTAGTAGAACCTCGTTAAAACTGCACACAGACACACACGTTCGGTGCGGAGAACATTGAAAATATTTCGCAAGTGAGTCGCTTTTGCGCAATGTTTGTTGCTATTGTTGTTGGCGGATGCGCCTGGCCAGACCAAGACCAAGACTTGTGCAAATCAACTGCAAGTTCGTTGCCCAAGTCTTTTGATTTGAACTTCCGCTAAATGCTCTGAGCCAGCGCCAGAGGATCTCTCCGAAACCAACAGAGGGCACTGAGTTGCACAGAGCGAAAATGGGGGGTAATATATATATATTTCCTAGTGTAATTCCCTAACTTCTGCTCTGCTCTGCTCCTCCCTAACCATTAGCTGGTTCCTCCTGCCTTTCAGAATTAATTGCGCATAAAAATTGCCCATCATGGGCATTAAATGAGACATCAAAGACCGCCAGGCACACACGCACACTCTGAGGGGTATGTGTATGTGGCAGCTAGTTGGCTAAAAGGTAAAAGCCAAGAACTGCTAAGCGTATTAAATAAACATGCGCTGTGCCCGCTCCGCTCTGGTCTTTTATGTAACGGTAACGACACGACGGCCAGCAACAATAAATTTCAGGCGTAAACAGTTACGTAAAAGAACAAAAAACACAATACAAATACAAACATAGAACCCGGTGAAGCCACCACATCTCTCTGACAGCATCGACAGCACTCCCAGCAGCAGATCTTGGCAGCATCTTTCACCTGACTATGGGATATGGCCTGGCCTGGGCTCCTCCCACTCCGCTCGGCTCTCTGTAACAGGTTCGATATGATTTTGCGGCACTTTTGCCGCAAAGGAAACGCTTGATTGCCGCTTCTAAAGCAAGGCCAAGCAACGGCAATCGAACGGACAGGGAGACAGGCAGATCTGGCAGACAGACAGACCTGGCAGACCTGGCAAGCGGCGCAAGCGGCGCAAGCCATCGACGACATTGACCGACGACGACAACGACGATGCTGAATGCTGGATGCTGGCAGATCTGCTTGGGAGCCACGATCTGGAAGAGTGGGAAAGCGGAAAGCCGTCGTCGTTGCCGTTTGCCAGTTGACCGCATTCCAAGCTCTGGCCAGCAAATCAATGTGCAAGCGTAGAAGCCACATCTCACCAGCAACAACAACGAGCAGAGACAGCAAAAAAAAAAATATATATAAAAAGAATAAAAAAGCACAAAAAACAGCAATAGACAGGCAGCATCTAGAGACGCGTCCTTCTCTTTCCTGCACTGCAAAAAAAAATTCATTTTGGGATTTTGTATATATATTTTAAATAAAATACATTTTTAAAATATCAATCTTGGTCAAGGTTCAGTCAAAAAAGTCTAGCAATTTTTATAAATATAATTTTAAAAAATTAAAAAATACACCCACTTTAAGAATAAAACGTTTGTTATTGGAACTTCAAATACCTATTTAAAATATGTCCATAAAAAATAATACAAAATACAAAATAAATACAAAATAGTTTTAATTTTAAAGAAAACATCTTAAAATAAACCCCAGGCTTCAAACTTAAACTATAATCAACGGAAAAAATATTTAAAAATATATAAATAATGAAAATATCGTCCAAATATATTTTCCTTGAATATTTACCCCTCAAAAGCACAACCAATTGCTCTCAGTGTTCGTGTAGACTGGCAAAACTGGGTCACTTCGGCCCAAATGCAGTTTAAGATAGAATGCGCTCTTGGGCGAGTGTGTGTGATTGTGTATGTGTGTTGGCAGCTGCGAAACACCTGCAGCAACAGCAGCAGCAGCAGCAGCAACTCGTGCCACAGTCAAGACTTCACAGTGAGTGATCGCTGTGGCATGGAATGGCTGGGGCGGCGCACTTGGCCGGCGCCCACTGTACACAGTGCTTGCTTTTCAGATTTTCAGATGCGTTCTCGTTGCAGTTTGCTAATTTCCGCCAGCTTCTGCGGCTTTTTGGTTTTTGGTTTTCCTTTTCTGCTTATTTTTTTGTGCCTAATTTGCTTTGGCCTGCTGCTGTGAACATTTTCAATGCTATGCGAAGATTGTAGCCACTTTGTGTGTTGCTTTATGGCTTTTTATGGGGAAAAGGTGGACAAATACTAAGGCTAATCTCTGGGCAGAGGCCATAAAAAACAGAAATGGAAAATAGAATAATGGGAAAATAGGAAAATGTAAGAGAATAGAATAGAGAGGGAAACACAACAGTTTAGGGGGACAATTTGCATAAGAAAGGAGAACACGAAAAAAAAAGAATGAAGAACATTAAAATAAAGCCGGCGATCGTTGGCCGTTCTTCTTCGTTTTTAATTTCGGTTTTTTCGGCCTTTCTCTGGGCTACTCTTTTTGGGTCTTTTTGGGTCTTCTTGGGTTTCTTAAGCTTTTGTCAACTCTTCTATGCAAATGACCAGGCCACAAATCAAAGCTTGGCCCCAATAGCAGCAGACCGGCTTTGTTATGAATATTTTCTCCCAAGAAATGCCGCTGTATTATAAAATCGATATATGTATGTTTTCCTTGGGCATTTGGAATTCCACCTTTGGAATGGCTAGATTTACCGCTACCCAGGCTGGGGCATTACGACATCAAAGAAGAAGATGAAGATGGCTATGCGATTGAGATTGGATCGAGAGCAGGTGGACCAAGAGCTGCTGCAGATGCTCTCCTATTGATTGGCCTGCAGCTGCACAACTGCCAACTCATCTCGCGGCAGAGAGGAGCACTTCCGATTGGAGAAGGAGTCGGAGGAGAGGCATTAGTCGGAGCAGTCATTGAACCTGCCTGCCTGCCTGCCGTTGCCTTCATCATGATGAAGATGGCGCCATCGCCCCTCCATTTAGCGAGCAAGCGGAACAAAAGCAACATCATCATCATCGGCAGCAGCCACCAGAGCCACATGAGCAACATCTGCAACATTGGCTACCTGGCGAGCTAAGCAAATTGCAATTTCCATGCGTTGCCTGCCACAGCCGCATCCACATCCACATCCATGCCCATGTCCATGTCCATGTCCACGTCCCATGTCCGCAATTAGGTAGCCGGCCCCATCATAATCTATGGTTATTGTTACGGCTATTGTTAGTATAAGTGTTATCGCTATCGTTATGGCGAAAATATATTGAAAAGACTGAGGCGGAAAACGCTGAATAAAACTTTAAAATGGTGCCTGGCAGTGCCGCATGATTCATGGAGAGATGGAAGTCCAGGTTCCTACAGAGTTTTTACATTATTTTATAAGCTTGGAATATTTTGAGAATATTTTGAGAATATTTTAAGAATATTTTAGATTATTTATAGATTATTTTATAATATTTTAGAATATTTTATAATATTTTAGTAATATTTTAGGAATATTTTAGGAATATTTTAAGAATATTATGAGAATATTTTAGAATATTATGAGAATATTTTAGAATATTTTGAGAATATTAATGAATATTTTGAGAATATTTAGAATATTATATAGCCACAGTCCCTTACAAGAATTCAAGATTATTTTATTCTTATTCTCCTCTCAATTTACATATTCTTCTATACACAAAAAAAAAGTCTCTCCTTCTAATAAATAATTCTCCTTTAAGGAATGTACTTTCATTTAATCCAAAATATTTGTTTTTTTGGGTTTACCAACCAAAAACCCCTCAAAATCCCCACAGATCTCTACAATAACCTGTAGTAATCATCCATAAAATCGTTTACCCACACACTGTGGCTTACTTTTCACACTCAATCTGGGATCAATGCAATCGGTTTGATAATTAACGACAGCTGTGGCAAATTATCTATCGATCACTCTCCCATCGAGTCAGTGGAGTTTCACGAGCAGTTTTTCATATACATTTTATTTTTTCTTTGATGGCAATTTGCAATCGGTTTTTGGGGCCAGTGACGAAACGACAGCCGACACCAACACACAATGGCGTTTAAAGTTATTAACGAAGCAATTATTAATAACAATTTCAATTGTTTGCCTTAGCGATGGCATTGAAAGAAAAAAAAAACAACATAAAAACGAGTCGTGAATCACAGCCGCAACAATTGCTGGCTTGTACATATATTACAATTAATTAAATTACAGAAAAAAATAAATGTATGTATATGGGAGAAGAAAGGAAAAAGCGCATAAATTCTGTTCAAACAGCAGCTCTTTCCATGTTTCTCTTGGCATTTAAATGCGTTGCTAATAGCAAACAATTTCATTTATTTATTAGACGTTAGTTTCACTTTTCGAGCATTTCACTATTTCACTGGCGACATTAAAATTTCACACACGACGCCGGCCGCCTGGACAAAACGCGAAAGTTGTCCCAGGGTGTTGTCAAGGCATTTGTGTGTAAAATGTATTTAACTGCAGCCCCGCCATTTATGTTTATGGCAATTAAAAAAAATATATATATGTGTATTTACAGATGCAGAGATACTACGCCGCCTGAGAATCATCGCGGCGGCTTAATCAGGCACAAAAGCTGAATGGATTTGATTGAAATTTATGCCAAAGCCGCGAGACAGTGACAACTGCGGAGATCTATGGCCCCGGGGATGAGTTGCCAGGCTGCCATGCTGCTAGATGAGATGAGATCAGTTCACCGAAGACACTCCCTCGCCTCATCAATTCCTAGCCAGCTTTCGGCATGAAATCATTGTGGGTAAGCGAGCAAAGTGGGCGCAGGGTTATATATCTCACAGATTTCTTATTTATTTAGAGCTTCTTTGGGTACATAGGGAATTTGAAGAATAATATATTGTTCGATACTTTTCTCAAGAAGTTTAAATATTTTTGAGATTCATGGTTAAGTCACATATATTTCATGGGTTTATCTATTAAATAAGTATTAATTTTAAGGTGTGTGGAGTTACTTTTCCAGCAAATTCGCTACCTAAGTGTATAGATTTTCTTTTTAAAATATTTTTTCAAATATATATACACCGTATATATTTGAAATATTTATAAATATTTATTTTTTAATAATTTTAAATAAAAAATAATTTATTTCATCATTAAAATTAAGATAGATATACTTTTAACATTTAAAATCGTTGGTTTTGATTTATTTTTCCAGAAAAAAATATTTTTAAATAAATTTAAATATATTATGTCATCATCAAAATTAGATATATAGTTTTTTGGTATTTATTTAATATTTATTTAGATTTTATATATTTAAAAACATTTATTTTGATTTATTTTTCCAGCAACTTTGTTGCTAGAGTCTTTTTTTGAATACCAATACAGTTTTTCGTTTTGGTTTGAGTTTCTGGATTTCTTCTTCAGTTTTTGGGCTTTGACTCGTCACTCTCGACAATGATTTACATATATCGAGTGCATGAGTACCTGGCAAGGCCATTGACAGCTTTGCGCAATCGGCACTCGGGCAGGCACTCCACCCCCCACACGCTGAGACCTCCTACGTGCCAAGGCGGCAATTGCAGTTTGGGAGGAAACGTAAAAATACAAAATAAAAATAAAAATAAAACCCAAAAACCGACAGAAAAACCAAAGAAAATAAAACGCAAAAGTTGCGTAAAATTGTCAAGACAAACATGCTCAAGTTGAGTTGTATTTGTGTCGAAATATTTTCAAGAGAGTGTCACCCGCATATATATTGAACCTAATGAGCCCTAGAGTAGGAATATATAGCTATATATTTAGGGGGAAAATATAAACAAAAATATATATAAAATATTAAACAAAATATATATAAGCCTGAACCTGTTCAACTTTGGTTTCTACAGTTTTGTATAATTATTTTATTAATTTATAAATATTTTTTGCAAGTTTTTGCAACTTTAAAACCCAAGTTTAAAGGTCTGTCTGCCAGCTGGCAACTACATAATTTTGTTTATTGTTTTTACTATTTTTTTTTCCTGATGATGGCTTCCTACTTCCTTGTGGCAAAGCCAGGGTCTTATGTAAAAACCCGCGACCGCAATGGAAGTTGCAGTTGCAGTGGCAAGGAGAGGCTGCTGCTGCTGCTGCCTGCCAATGCCGCATGCATGCGTGCACCGAGCCACGCCCCCGTCGCCCTAGCAACAAATTGCTGCGGTTCATTGTGCAGACTGAGTGGCAGACTCAGAGGTATCGGCATCGGTATCAAATTGCCAAAGGTACTCGCACTCGGGTACTGGCATCTCCTCTTTCCCTCAGAGTTTCCAGAGTTTCGCATTGCAATTAGGCGAACACGATGCTTCCGCATCTCTTGATGATGATTATGATTATGATGAGCTGCTGGTCATGCATGGGGCACAGATAGGCTGTGCGCAGACATTACGTTTTGGCCATTAGATGTTGGGCATATGCTCGATCATCCCATACCAGCCCCAGCTCGAGCTCGCCACTTTTACTTTTCTTATTGTCAACAATTGTCTGAGGAGAGGAAAGCCGCAGAAAATAAAACTTTCCCAACATTACAGATTTGTCGCTGCTGCTGCTGTTTTTAACTCTTTCCCCAAACAAGCCGCAATTGTTGTCGCTCCCCCAGATCATAAATTTTCTTTTAATTTCAGTTTCTGTATGTTCTGCTGCCGTCGTGTGTCTGGTCTGTGATTAATTTCAGTTAATTTACAAGATTTTCCTTGGTAAAAGTCTGTCTGAGTAAAAGTCAGGCTTAAATTGTCTGCCTTTGACTTTTCCTGACTTTGTTTAACGTGTCGCAAGTGTAAAAGAGTTTAAGAAAAATAAATAATAATAAATAAATTAAGGGATTTTAGAAGGAAACTAAAGTTTGAAATACATTTGCCAATCGTAATTGCAAATTTAAAATTAAGAAAAGAACTTTATATATTTTGGAATTTAATTTAATTTAATCATTATTATTTGATATATTTTTGCAGTTTAAAAACAATACTAAATAATAAATAGTTCCACGCTTTAGGTATTTTTTATAAAGAATAATAATAATATAATAAATAAGCCATGGATTTTAATAAGAAAATCAAGTTTAAAAGTAAGAAAAGAGTTTTATATAATTTACTATATATTTAGAAATGCTTTTAAAAAATCCTTAATGTTTTTTATTTATTTTGTAATATATTTATTCAGTTCAAGAAACAATACTAAATAATAAATAAATCCACACTTAATAGACTTTTGTTTCTGGTCAGCTTCAAGTTCGTTCGCCTAAGTCTTTTGTTTTTTATTTATTATTTAATTTTATTTTATTTATTAAAATTGCTAGAATTTTAAATTTAGCTTTAGCATTTTCTATTTATTATTTTATTTATTATTATAATACCTTTTCTAAGTTATTTCACTCTTTTTCCAATTGTGTTCTTGCCACCTCCAAGTTCGTTGCCTAAGTCTTTCGTTTTCTGGCTTTGCTTAGTGACAACCACCTCTCGCTTCTCCCTGTTCTGTTGCCACGTGCAACGGCCTGCGGGTTGCCCAAGTCTCCCCCCTTTTACTCCTTCTCCCCCTGTGCCATTTGTGCCACATTTCAACTTGCCCGATTGTTTGCTGACCCAAACAAACATCCGTTTCCTGGCGAATGCGCCCGCTGCCACTCCCTCTCTGGCTGTTCGACTTTTGTCGCATATCCCACGAAACAATTAAGCACTTGACGCAAAGCTTACAAAAATTATAAAAATTATAAAAAAAACAGAGACAAGAAGTGGAACTGGAACCCCAACTGGACTGGGGAGCTGGGAGCAGGGCCAGTTTTGCTGACAGCTGACGCGGCTTGGACGCTATTTTATTAACGTGGGAACAAAATGCAAAACGCAGCCAAAAACAAAAAGTTAAATACAAATTATAAAAGCGGCTTTTGTTTCAAAGCCAGAACCGGAAATAAAAAAAAGAAGCGGGCAGGCAATAATCAGCCGGAAAAATGTATGCAAAAACAAAAAACTGAGTATCGCTTGCTCTTTTTTTTTTAGGTGTGCCCCACACACACACACACATCTACACTTTGTATTAAAAATGGGTGATGAAAGCACAACAACAACAACCAGAGAAAGATGGAGAAGAAGCCGAGGCAGAGCAACAAGTGGGATCCAAACGAGAACGAGAGAAAATTTGTTTGCTTTGGCAGCGGAGTGCCAGAGTGCCGTTGGTGCGGTTTTTATATATTTCAAATACCCTCAACAAAGTGGGGTAAGTACACTATATATACCCATTGAAAGGGGGTTGCATTTATTAACAAATTAATTTGAGGCGAGCTTTAATGGCTGGCACCTTTGCTTAATTTTCCAAAATTATGCAAATACGTTTAAACAATTAAACAATTCAAAAACAGTTCCCACATGTCAAGGCAAAGCATTTAGGCATTTAATCGAGATAAGCGCCAAGACAAATGAATAATGGTCAGATGATATGTGGGATAAATATGATGGCTTTGAAATAAATATAAACAAAGAGTTTTGGGGGGTAATGAAAGAATTTTTGGTAATATTTTCCAGGGTTTTTTCTATAATTTTAGAAAACAAAGGTTAAGAAAGGGTTCTTTGACTTGTTATTCAAGAGAAGAAAAGAATAAGAGACTAGTATTTTTTTAAGATTTATTTTAAGCTAAGACTTTTAAAGAGACAGTAAATATTTTCAAGGGGTTTTAAGATGTTTCTTTGTTTATTTTCTCAGTTCTTTTAAGCCTTTCGGTAGGGTATCCTTTAGTCGTTCTCCCCCCCACATTTTCGCAGCATTTCTTTCTTGCTTTTCGTCTTTCGCTTGACACACTCACCTATATTCTGCGCCTGTGCCTGCGCCTTGGCCTGCGCCTGCGTCGTGGCCAGCGTCGACGCCAACGCCAGCGCCAAAGCCAGCGCCAGCAGCGAGCGCGGCGTGCGATGCATTGCGGCTCTTTCTCTCGCTCGCACCTGTTTAACTTTAGTTTCTCTAATTTGTTTAATTTATTTTCAAATATTTTCAATTCGGTTTTTCTCGCTTCAAACTTTATTCAGCTCTTGGCACACTTTGAACTTCACTGGGTACGAGTTTCGGGTGGATTCAACCACACAGAAAAAAAAAACAAAGTGCACTGCACACGGGAATTTGTTGCACGGCAAAAACTTGAAAAAAAAATTAACTATTGTTTCTAAAAAAATGATCGACGCGACGCGAGGCTTTTCCGCTACACCGAACCGTTCGCTGGGAGTTCTGCAGGTCGACTGAAGCCACTGGAAGGCGGCGATCGCGCTCGAAGAGATCACCTCGTGGGGCAAGCGTTTGGAGCTCGGCTTCTTTCACTTTTCGCCCGCTCTCTCTCTCGCATTCGCTCTCCACCTGTGTTCTCTCTCTCTTTCTTTTCTTTCACGGCAGAGCCGAACTTGAAGCCAAACCGTCGCCTTGTGCAGCTCGAAAGCAACTGAAAGTTAGCGGCGGCGCGTCGTGCGTCTTGTAAGCTTCACCTGCCTCTGCGCGGCCTCTGCCTCGGTCGACGCACTTGCTGCTGCTGCTGCTGCTGTTGCGCTTTTGGCAAGTGCCAAGTGCGCCAAGTGCCCCCTCCTCCCAGCCACCCCCCTTTTATCTCTGCTCTCCCAGGGCGAGCTGATCAATGGCCACCAATCGCGGTTCTTGGGCCATCACCATCATCATCGCCATCGCCAGAACGGTAATAACAACTAATACAGGTTATGCAACTGTAACGGAACACTCGGCGAAAAAGCGGCCAAGTTAGGAGAGATTTCTATCGGGAATTCGGGTATATCGGGTCAGCTGTGTAGGCTTTTGGGATGAATTGGTAAGCAGAAGTAGCACTGACTTGACCAGGCTGACATTTCGAATCTTTTGGGTTTATCAAATAAATGTTTATATAAATATTTAAAATATATTTTGGGGTTAAATATATATATATATATATTGTTGTTTATTCAAAGTGCTCTCATTGTTCTATTGAAAATTGTGTAAGAATTAAAATTTTCCTGGTCCTATGGAGACTTTTCTAAGGAACGTAAACTTTACCACACTTTTGTTTTCTAGTTATTTTAATTTATAAAGAAAATGCTTAATTCAAATTGCGAGAACTCTATATTTAGCTATACTTTTGGCCGTAAGGTATTTCTATTATTCCTTTTTAAAGGTATTAATACCTAAATTAATAACTATTTTGGTTATTTTATGTTTAATCCCCGGCAGAGTCTTTTAATTTAAATCGAAGAAGGAGTCATTTCCGACCCTATAATCCATATATATTCTTGATCAGCATAAACAGGCGAGTCGATCTAGCCATGCTTCGAAGAAAAACAAATTTTTTAATTTTTTTTTTTAATTTCATGTCTTAAAAATGTTTTAAAATGGTAAACAAAAGGTCAAAAATTTGGATCTCTGGAAATATTAAATTTAGTAAGCAGATGTGTTAGCCTATTAAAAAGTAACATAAAAAAGTTTACCGAATTGAATTCGGTGCTTTTTTGGCTAAGTTATGATATTTTTAAAATTAAAATTGTCTACAAATTAAGACATACAAAAACATTACAATATTTTACGTCTTTTTGAAGGGTTTTACAATTTTTTTTAGTGAATGAGTCATTTCTGACCCTATAAACCATATATATTCTTGATCAGCATCAACAGCCGAATCGTTTAGGCCATGCACGGTGGAAAAACATTTTTTAGCCCTTTTCCCAAAAAATGATAAGGGGTTACATCGTTAAAATTCTCAAAAATTTACAAAAAAATTAAAATCTTTGAAATTTCATATGAAGTAAACAGATTTATTAACCTAAAAAAAACCAACACAAAACAGTTTTCCGAATTGAATTTAATGAATTTTTGGAGGAGTTGCAGATTTTTTAAGTTTGGATTTTAGTCAAAAAAATTGCAAAATTTTTTTTAATTTTATAAGGGGTACAAAAAATTCCCTTCCCCGTATCCTTTCTTCTTCCATAAATATAAATAATAAATCGCAGTGTCTTTCTGTCCATCTCTGAGCTGGTAAGTGGACCAATTTGGAGAAGAATTCCTCTATTGGTACCTGGTCTTACCTGCTGCGGCTGCTGCTGCTGCTGGCGAGATGTGGACCTGGAACTGGACGCAGTGGTGGATGTGAACGTTGCACAATGCCTTGGCGGCGGAGGCGCATTTGCATGCCACACGAACGGGGCGGAAAGTAAGCCAAATGGTCAGGAAACTGGCACAAAATCCAGATTCATGGATGCACTGCAGCATCTTTTAGCTGCTATTTTTTGTGCTCTCTCTCTCTCTCTGTCTCTATTTCTTCCAACGCACATGTGACACATGTGGGCCAAATGCAAAATGCAAAATGGTCCAGCTATATGCTAATGATCATCGTGAGCTGCCAAGAGGCTGCAGGCCAGAAACCCGATCGAACCAGGTGACATCGAATTGGGTTGCGAGCAAAGTGCAGTCGAGCATTCCACACGATCTGTAAAAGAAGTGGTGAGATGATGGACCGGTATGGACAGACCTGACAGCATGGCCACTGGCAGGCAGCTTTGGGCGATGGAAGCAGCTACGGATTGATGGAAACGTGTACGGAGGTTCAGTGACAGAAAGATAGATAGATATATAGATAGAAAGAAAGATAGAAAGATATATACACAAAAATATAGATGGATAAATAGATGAATCTACATACATAAAAGGTGAGAAAATAATTAAACAGAAATGTTTCTCTCCAAAATCCATGCTTAAATTAAAATTTAAGAATTAATTTGTAGGAAATTTCTATACATTTCCTTGCTTATTTAACCCTTTTCCAAATTCAACATAAAAATTCGCTTAAATTTCGGGCCTCAGAAGCCGCCAGCTGTTGCTATTTGTGTCACCTTGATCGCCACCTTGGGGGCCTCGCAAGCGAGAAACCTGCAATTTTTTCGGTCATGTCAAAGCATCGGGTTCACAGATTGATCCATGTTCGATCTTGCCAAACAACGAACACGGCTAACAGCCCTCGCCCTCCCTCTCCTGCGATTGTTGTTAGCCAACAGCGAAAACAGGCAGTTGGCAGTTGGCTTGTGGCAACATTTAATTAGAAAATCGCTGGTGCAAGTGGCTGGGAACGGGATCGGGAATGGAAATGGGAACGGGAATGGGGATGTGAATGTGAATGTGGTTGTGGATGTGGATGCTCGATGGGCTTGGCCATGAAGCTTCTTCGGCCACGTCTTGAGCTTCAGCTCCTCGGCTGCCCATTGTTACGCTTGCTTGACTAGGCAGTGGGCTAGTATAACTAGTAAAGACACTGAGAGAAATCTAGGTGAGTTGTTAATTATTTTAGTTTACTAAAAAAACAAAAAAAATGCAACTAAACGATAAGTTTAATATTTTCTAAACCATTTAAAGCTGGAAATTAATAAATAAATTAATATATTATATATATAATTTATTTTAAAAATCAAATAAAAAATATAATTAATATATAAAATAATCTAATTATATTTTTTGCTTCTAAAATATATAGAAAGTACTCTTTAGGCAAAGATTTGATCAATTTCCCTGAAAGAAAGTCTTGAAACCTTTTTTTTACTGTGCAACTCAAATGGCCACGTGCTGGTGGCTCCGTCCGTCTCCTCCTCCAAAGCGACGCCCACCAGGTAACTAGTGGCCAGTGTGGAGTGACCACAACAAGGAAATCAACTCGGCCAGGCGGGCAGGCAGGCACACGCAACAAGTTCAGCGGAAAAGCTGGGAAAAGCAGGGAAAAGCTGGGCCCACTGCTGGGAGAATTTAGGACGCAGCCAAGCAGAGCAAATTGCTGCATTTGATGCTGCTGTACGATCCCGGGAAAGCAGCCAATTTCCTCCCAGTCCACACACCAAGCCACAGCTCGCTTCATTTTCCATTTAGTGCTTTATTATTTTTAATTTCCAGCCCAGGTCCCGAGATTAATGTTCTGAGTCGCTGCTGCCTCTGGGGAGATTTACTTACCTTCCGGATTTCTGTTTTCCTTCTCCCTTCAAGCCAGAGGCTTTTCCCCCCCTCCGGGAAAATCTTGGGGCCCTCGTGCTCCAGTTTGAGGCAATTGCTTTCCCGAAAATCAATGGGAAACCCGTCCGTCCCGATGATGAGCTTTTGATTATGACAAAACGAAGATTAATTCAAAGTGATTTCCGATATTAATGAACTGCTGACCCAGTAAATCGTTGGCTTCGATGTGAAGTAATGAAAAATGAACCGAGATAAGCGATATTTAAGCGAGTAGTTGAGAAGGGGATGCCGGGGGGAAAAGATAATTGATTGCAAGTAGAATCGGTAGACAAAAAGATATTGGTATTTGATATTAAACTAAATAAATTGAATAGTAATTTTAAATTCAATTTTATTGATTGAAAACTCTCAAAAATTACTTGGTAAAAACCACAAATTGTAGGGAAACTCCGTCAAGTGTTTTCGTTTTCGTAATCTTTTTTTGCAACAATTACGCATTGGATAACATCCGACTTGCCTCCTCCTCCGCCTCCTTTGGCGGTTGCACATGCTTATGATTGCGCAATCAGGAGGCGCACACAGAAAGTGATTGCAGCGCGACTGGAGAGGGGGCGTGGCAGGTTGCGCTGGCCAACGCAAGGGTTAGGTTCTCCACCCTCCTGGGGGAGCTAGGTAACAGTAAGAGAAATAAACAAAAAGCGTAGACAAAAGCCCAGTGAAATGTGTGGCATGAAACGAAAGTAAAACTCTTGTCTTTCGTGGGGAGGCCTGTCTCGGTAGGAGGGGAGGAGGATAGGAGCGGAGCCAACCACCCACCAGATCCTACAGTGGGCACTTGTGCCCCACTGACAAGTGGAGTGCTCTTTTGTTGCGCTTTTGATATTTGCAATCATTTCATTTTTGGACACTAATGACGGTGATGAATGCAACCGCCGCCGCCGTCGGATGATGTCCAGAGCGGCGGGCGAGAGAATCCAGGGCTTACATAAGCCAGTAGTGACTGTGTGACAGTGGCAACAATAAACATTGCAGAAACAGAGAAAAGCAAAATCACCAAAAGGGGGAAAAAACAAAGCAATTGACGCTGGCGAAGAGAGGGCAGCTGCCGTGCACTCAAAATAATCAGAAACGGAAAAAAAGTTGAGGAAAACAGGCCATTATTTAGTTATAAATGTATAAAAATTCATGTTAGATATTTAATTTATTTAAAATGTTGGAAAAAGGTATTAAAAGCCACCTTTTAAAAATCTTAGAAATGTTACAAAAAATAATAAATGCCAAGAATCATTTTTTAGTCGTTGAAAATCAAAAAAAATAATACAGAAAAGACAAGTAAGGCGTGTATTTATTACTAGAATTTTCATTTTAATTTATTACATATTTATTTGCCAATTTATATACCTAAAACAAGAAATAAATATCTACAAATTATTTATAAAATTTATTATTAATTTTATTTATTATTAAAAATATACCTCTTAGTGTAATATCAGTTTTGAGCCTCCGTTGGGGCTCCACTACTAACAACTAGATCAGGTCGCTCTGGACAGAGCCAGCGTTGTGGATTGTGTCACCTTAATGGAGCAACCGCAGCAGCTCATTTGGAGCAGCGGCTGAAGGGCTGAAGAAGAAAAAAATGCCATCGAGATGACATGTTTCATCTGCCTTGGAAAACAATCATTTGTGGCATTAGCACACACCGCTGTCTGATCCGCGCGACCCCTGTCGGGTCTGGCCCTAATCATTCCCTGCCGTCGCGAGTTCGTTGCCTGAGTCTTTCGATTCCACATAGAGAAAGAGAGAGAGATAGTGAGAGAGATCGGGAGAACGAGGGGCAAATGACCGGAGAAATTTGCATTTAATTGGTTCTTCACTCCCCCACACACTCAATAAGAGTTCAAACTTTTGGCATTTGTGTATTCTGACCACGAAAAGGAATGCCTCTGCCCCTCCTCCCGGGCGCCTTGCCAATTTGACAATTTTATTGATGGCCCAGCAGTTACGTGCCCATTGCCCATCGCACGCACCAGCCACCAGCGCTCCAACTTTCATTTTGATAATGATAATTTAATGAAGAAAGAGTAAACGAGTGCTGAAAGCCAGCCAAGAGATGGAATACCTTCAGAACTTGGGAAATTGCCAAAATTGGGGAATGCTTTAGAAATATATAAAATATAAAATATAAAACATATAAATAATATAACACAAAGTTAAGGTTTTGTAGATATTATTTTTAGAATTATATCATATTTATATTCCAATTTCATTATTTTTTAGAATTTAATTATATTTAAATTCAAAAAAATAATAATGGGAAACTGCAGCTCTAATTCCTTTTGAGAACTTAACCTTTACATTTGTATAATATTTTTCTATAATATCTTAACAAAGACACTTTTTAATAATTTCTTTAGACTTGACATCTCTTTAATATATTTTTTTTGCCCATACTTTATACAAATATGTATAAACCCATTAGCAACATTATTATTTCTCCTATTTTTTCACAACTTTCGGCGTATCAATTTCATTTAGAAATTCTCGAGATTCTTTTATGGCCGCACAGCCCATTCAATGGCTATGTGGGTCTCCTCCTCCTCCCTCCCTCTCCCTCGCCATCTCCGATGAGCTTCACTTTCGATCCGGACAGGTGTCAAGTGCCCTTTGCTGCCATAGCAGCAGCAGTAGTAGTTGGAGTTGGACGCAGTGACGCCTCGTTAGGCTGCTAAGCGGTGCCCATCAGCGGCGCGGCAGGTGAATTATTAGAGACCAAAGAACGAAAGCCGGACCCCAAACATGGCTAACTGTTTGCTCAGTTGGCTGCCTGCCTGCCCGGCCAATTAACGCATTCCGGAGCCGACTGTTTCTCTGCGAGAATTATGCAAATAAATTTCTTGGGACTCGGCTCCTCCTCTGCTGGCTACTTATGATTATGGCTTTGCCGAAAAGTTTCTAAAACAAAAAAAGAAATACGAAAATTTCTGTGTCTCAGCTGCTTCGACTGCTGATGATTCAGCGGGTCAATAGACGCCCAAAAATCAAAGTTACACTGGAAAATAAAATGGTTGAAGTTGGGAAAAAGTGTTTTTCACATTTTTCCGCTATTAAGTTTGGGGTTCGTTCAGAAAATGTATAATTCTAAAAAAATGTATCAATGAGAATTTTAAATAAAGAAATTTATTAATTATAAATTCTTCTTTTCGCATTTTCTAATCGAAGTTTTTTACTTAAAATTAATTTACACTGGTAAAAGAAGATTTTAACTCTTAAGTTATAGTCACAATTTATCATCTTAATTAATATTTTAAATTTTATAAATTTTATTTCTGTGCATCTTTGACCAAAAACAGAAAACGAAAACAGCGCCACGGCAATTTCTGTGTCAATAATTTATTTTAGGAATTGGAATTGGAATTGGAACTAAACGAGGTCGGGAGAAAGTTACCACTGCACAGAATCGGGCTGAATGGCAAACGAAAAAGAAGCACTTGTCGCTGTTTGTTGCTAAATTGACTGAAATTATGATTAGCCGCGAGGATTGCGATTGTTGTCAGCGAATCGAGCCGTGTGACGATTGGCCTGAAAGTGCACTGAGTGCAGCCTAAAAATCCAGAGCTTGCATTTGCCATTTCCGCATCGCAACGCAGCAGCAGCAGCTGCCACTACCTGCTGCAACGTGAAAGCCATTCGCCGAGATGTGCCACAAGGTCAGCCAGCTGACAATCGGGATGTGTCAATTGGCCAAAAACGAAAGAAACGTGTCTGGGAATGGGAAAAGCAGGCAGGCACAATGGCGGCAAACAGCAGCAGCAGTGCTGCAACGCTTATCGCTCGAAAAATCAATAAAAAACCAACAACTTGACGTTGAGGAAAACGAAGTTGGTTTGCCCTTTCAGGCAAATATTTGGGGGAAAGTTAGCTGCGGCGGCACCAGCAGCCTGGGAAAAGTAAAGCTAAGGATACTGGCCTAAAATGTGAGTTTTTATATTTATAAAAAAATATTCATTTAAGGCTTAAGCCAGATGTTGTAACTAAAAGCAGTGATTCACAGCTTGGTTACTATTTCTCATCCCATCTCTATTTCTGCAAAATATTACAAAATATTACAAGTTTGTGTCTCAAGTCATTTGATTAGACCATGACTCATAAAGAAGGAAAAGAGCCCCCTAAAAATAATACAAAATATATATATATTAATATGACAATTTTAAACCAATACAAATACAATTTTGAATTTGGGAAGACTGTGAAAATTGTGCAACGTCCCTGCCAAGTGCAGTTAATATAATTTACAGTGCCGTCCAAAAACTGTCAGCGTTGATGACCCACTCATTAAGAGAGGCTACAGATACAATACAAAAACAAAAAATAGATATACACCGAAGAAAAACCCCTTGAAAAATGCGTGAGAACCCCTCACTAGCGGAGTGGCTGTGAAAATTGGCCAAAAGCTAAATGCAAAGACTGCAGTCAGCAGGGAAAACAAACAAACAACAAAAAATGTTGCCAAGACAACCTTGTGACTTATGACACTGCGAGGTGTAAGACAACGATGAAAATATTAAAAAATAATATTACATATTTTTTGAGAGGGGAAAAACATTTAAAAATAATATTAGATATTTTTAAAGAGGGGAAAATTATTAAAAAATATGAGACATTTTTAAAGAGGGGAAAATTATTAAAAAATAATATGAGACATTTTTAAGAAGGAGAAAAGTATTAAAAAATAATATTAGATATTTTTAAGTAGGTGAAATCTATTAGAAAATAATATTACACAGTTTTAAGTAGGGTAAAAATATTAAAAAATAATATTGCATATTTTTAAAGAGGGGAAAAGAAGAAAAGATTGTAGCTGGTGAAGGAGTTGAGGTCCTTTCAAGATTATTTCAGACAAAGAATTTATCAAAATAATTAAAAATATATTATCACGTTTGCCTTTACCCTCTGAAACCCAAAAAGAGAACCCTCCAGATCGCTCGCTGGGAGGAGAAAGTGCTCAGAAATCAAGATCCGAGGTTGACTTTGATGTGACCCGCCGCAAGATGCGAGCGGGGATAAAGGCAGTTCTGTTGACAAGCCAGCCAAAAGAGACACAGAAATCTAGTCTAGCCTGAAATTGGCTCATTTATGCTGCCTGCCGATGGCTATCATATCGCCGAGGCCAAAGCTGGATTGAACGCTGTTTGTGCCAAATGTGCAGCCAAGAAAGTTTCGTTCTCGCTGGCACTTTTGTGCTATCAGCCCACATGCATCTCCGAATGAGAGAAACAAAAGAAGGGCTTAAAAAACCGATTCGGCACATTCCCTGAATTTTTGCTTTGGCTTTCCACCGACTGTATCTTAGTATCTAAGTATCTTTTGCCTCCGCTTGCCTCTTGCCTCTTGCCATTGACAAGTGTCACTCTCTGAAATTACTTAATAAAAGTGAAATTATTCGTATCTCGCCTCCTCTGCGAACAAGAAACAAGTTTTATGAGCCACAACACAACTCTTTTTAAGCCCAGGTTGTAGTCATTTCTATGCAGAAAACGAGAGTGAAATTTGTAGTTAAACCAAGTCCACAAATAGCGGAAGTGGTGGGGGGTTTGGAGGTGTTTTCCAAAGAGTAATTAGTTGGCTTAGTGCGTCACCTGGCATTCTTCGGCTTTCGTTTGGTCTGAAGATGTAAATAAACAAAACGAGTTTGTGAAATTAAGTTGGATTATCCCCCTTTGATTACCAAAAATGTATTTTATAATATTTTATATTTATATATATTTTTGGCATTATAATTTATAATTTTCGTGTGTTTTCTTTCACGAAACCCCTTATATTCTCCTCTTTATTTCAATTACTCTCAGGTATTTTTTGTTTTCTTATTTTTGGCGGAATGTTTGACTTTTAGGGCTACTCGAAAGAGGTCAGCGGACGCACAGAAGACACTGGGGAATTTTTTATTTTTTGGTTTTGAGGAGGATTCGGGGTAACTTTCACTACGCACAAACCCGACGCGGACAGGGAAATTGAAATTTATTAGCGAATTATGATTTCTGTGCACACAAAACCTCGGCCCAACTTGGTTCAGGCCAAGTTGACCGTTTAACAGGCCAGAAATATGAAAACAGAAAAAAATTTTCTCCTAGAAAAACTCAGGAAAAACAAAAAAGTTAAGGGAATTGGCCTAAAAATAAATTCTATTAATAATATTATATATAGAATTTTTATATATTATTTTTCCCACTGCTGGGCCACCAACAATTTTAAAAGAAATATTCAAACAGAACGAAAAATGTGCCTAGAAAATATGTAAAAATTCAAAAAAATCAAAAAAGTTAAGGGAATTGTACAAAAAATAAATACATATTGATTATTCTACATATAAAATTTCTATATATTTTTTTTCCAGTGCTGGGCCACCAACAATTGCGGCAAATGAACTCTGAGCAATTGAGGGCAGGCCAAGGAACGTGACTGAGAAGCCGAGCGGCCTTAGCCAGAATCGAGGAGCGGATGAAGGAAAGTTGCTGCACATTTCCCCCCCTCATGACTCAAGGTATGAAATGAAATGAAAACGAAAACAACAACTGTGCAAATACGCAGCACAACACAATTTTCTCGAATTGCTCGCTACAGGTTTTTTTTTGTTTTTTTTTTTTGGGCGAAAAAGCAAAAATATTTGCTTAACAATTTCTACTGTAACAAATAAATAAACGCGGGCTCCGCTCCGCTGGCTGTCCCCCGACAATAATGCACATTAATTGTTGCGATGGATGATGATGAAACTCGGAACATCGGAACAGAGCCAAGCCATTGTCTACGGAGGCTGTGGACGGACTGAGGCGATGCTGCAATCGTTGTCACCCACGTAAATGGAGTCATAAAGAAGCCGCAGGTCCAATGAGGATGACTCAAAAGAAAGTGAAATTTTTGGTAGGAGAAAAATACAGAAAAATACAGAAAAAACCAGTGAAAAAACTAAAGAAAAACCCAGAAAAAAAAAAAAAAAAAAAAAAAAAACAAAAACAGAAACCAAAAACGCAGGCATGAAAAGAAATTGTGCGATGACAAGAAGCGAAAGTGAAATGCTTTCGCGGCCATTGATGATTCAATCTGCCACGCCCTCCCCGGTTGACCACTGGCCAACGCCTTCCCAAAAGCCCGGCTTGTTAACACCCGACAAAAATGCGAAAGTTTTTGTCTGTGTGTTATCAATCCCGCAAGAAATATTTCTCATACATAAAACCATCATAAAACCTAAGCAGGGGATGTAGTATCTTCCCCGGATATTTTACAATTCCGATGAGGGCCCAGCGATAAGCATCTCTCGATTGCATAAGTCTAGGCTGAGATTTCGGTTTGAAATTGGAGATCAAGAGATTTCATTTTGGATAAACGAGATGCGATTGTTTAGGGATTTTTGTGCTGCAAGTTGGGCATACTTTTTTACGAAGGGCAAGTACTCTTTCTCTTGGCAATTTCTTGGAATTTTATTAAGAGACACAATTTGGTTCTTCGTAAAATATTTAATAATTAACTTACTTCGGGAATCCCCCGACTCAGGCTTCAATTACAGCTAGCTGGAGTTCGGCTCTCCTCCAGAGCCTCCAGTGCCTCCAGTCTTGGCCATAATCCCCTGCAGAAGTTTGGCTTATTTACAGGTTCAGTTTCTGCTATTGATTGGCTCTAACAGTCTCTCAGCCAAGCGGATTTGGACTGGGTTCGAGATTGGCACCAGGATCGCTGTTGGAATGCCGGACACGTCGTCGTCGTCGTCGGAAAGGCTGAGCATTTAAGTCGACGCCAGGCGCAGTCATGGCCATGGGCGTCCAAATGGCCAACTGTCAGCTGCCAATTTCCAACCGTTGTTTGCAGCCGCCAGCAGCGGATGGATTGCATTTCCATAGGCCAAACGGCACACAAAATTAAAATAAGCCGTTAAGATGCGGCCAAGATAGCTGATTTCAGTTTGCAGTTTTGCAGTTAACCCCGAAATGCAAGAGACGCTTATGGTGTTCATTGGGTACAGAAAATATTACTTAATTTATTTAAATTACCTAAATTACAGGCTCAATGAAATAGAAATTAAGTCTAATGTCTTGATTTGAATATAAACTAGGAAGCCTTCGATTTATATATTTTCGAGTTACACATTTATTTAATTTTATTCTTATTTTTTCAGATAAACAACCAAAGGCCAAAGGTCAGACGTTTCACGCATTTCAGGTCTCAATCGCTTTTCAACTTCAACTTTATCTCCAACTCCACGCTGTGGATTTGTGTGTTAATGGGTCTCAATCCAAGATGACTGCGTCTTCGTCTGCGCACTCATTACGCTCGATAAATGCGAACGGCCTCGGAGCGTACTGATTCCATTCGATTCACGGCAAAGAAAGCGTTCCGCCGAATGCCGAACTCCATAAAAGGGCCACAAAAACAAACAAACCTGGCAAATGGATCTCTTTGAGGTCAGCAATTGGAGTGTGGCCAATGGGCAGGCAGGGCTCTGCCTCTCCGGATTCAATTAGGTTGTCCAGGTGCCAGGTATGCGCATTATTAATTTGTGAAAAGTGCGAATGCTCTTGCCAAAAATGTAGAGCCTCTGTCACAGACTTTGTTAAGAGCACTGAGCGAAAAGAAGTAAAAAGAAATATTAATATAATTATTAAAAGTATTATTTAAAGGTATATTTAAATAAATATTGAAAGAATTATTAAAAGAATTTTACAGCTTTAAAGATCAAGCATCCTTTCATCTACTCTTACCTATAAATATGCAAAATAATATTAATTTAATACATGTTTCTGTACTTTGCAGTGTAGCCAAGAAACAAAGCCCCAATAGCCAATTGACAGATGTCCGTTCCAAAGTCGAAGTCAGGCTTAAATTTAAAGTGCAACGCAGACCAAGTCCAAGTCCAGAAATCCAAAGACCAAGACATTTTGGGAGTGTCGCCCGAGGGGACTCGCCTCGAATTCCGCCGCGTAGACAATTCCACAGAAGAAAGAGCCAGCAGAAAGAGGAGAAATGCTTACATAATCTGGACAACTGGCATTCGTTATTTATGCGAATTATCGTGCGTGTTGCATGATCAAATAAAGTGAAAAAGATTTGGCAGGCAGAACAGGTGAGTCGAAGCTAAATTCAACGAAAGTCGAAGTCTGAACTCCCTTGAAGAATCTTTCGATCGAACACAACTTGCTCAGAACAGCTTTAGTTTCACTTACCTTTATAAATAATAATTAAGTATATGATAACAAAACTGCTTACTTAGTTTTGCTTAAATACTTTCCTATAATTTTAAGTAATTTTTTAAACACTAAAAACTAATTTTTCAAAATCCCATTACTCAGCCAAAAATGCATGAAACTTAATTTGGAAAGCTGTTCTGAGTTAGTTTTTATAAGCCTAACAAAACTGCGTACTTAATTTAATTTAATTAAATACCTACCAATAATTTCTATAATTTTAGGATCGGCAGAGATGATTTTTTCTGATATTTTTACATTTTTTTTCGAATTTTTTATAATTTTTCTGAAATTTTAATTTTTTTTTCAAAATTTTTAAGATTTTTCTGAATTTTTAAATTTGTTTCTGAATTTTTAAAATTTTTTTCAGATTTTGTAGAATTTTTTTAGATTTTTTAAAATGTTTTTTAAAGCAGCCTGGATTCTCCAAAAAATATTAAGTAAGGTATATTTTTGGGCGGGGATGAATGCAGGTCCACGTATTTTTCTTTTATTTTTCTGGTTTAAATCAAAAAGTAAATAAAATTGCCTACTTTTAGGCATTTTAAAATATAAGTTGGTAATTTTTGTGGCATCTTTTGCGCTGAATTTGCAAGTCTTTGATTAAAATATAAAGTAAGGCATACTTTTGGGCGGGGATGAATGCAACTCCACTTTTACAGTTTGACAAGCACTGGAACTGGACTGGCCTGGAATGCTCTCTCTCTCCCTAAGTTTACCTCTCCCTCCCACTCGATCTACCTCTCCCTCACAGGTGAGCACAAGGGAGAGAGGTTGAGCTGAGGCAAAGCTACGAGCAGAGCTGAGAGCAGAGCTGATAAGCGAGCCCAGCTCGCGAACAAACACCCACACACACCTGCTTGTATGAGAGCGCACACACTGAGAGCTGAGCTAAGCTTATCAGCTTCGCTCTCGCCGCTAGTGTGTATTAGTCGATCAAGTTTTCTCTTGATCAAGCTCCCTCTGGCTACCTGATACACAGGTGCCTCTGCCGCCGCAGCTTCAGTCAGTGCGCGCTCTCCCTCGTGTTCGTTTTAACTATCGCGCGTGTATGTCACCTCATCTGGCAGACCCCTGGAATAGTACCGTTTCGCTGGATAAGAGCAAGTTCTTTTAGCAATTGAGCAAAATAACCAAACATCATTGCAAGCGAAGTAATTAAACATTATGAATCTGAACCAAGCCTGCGAAGTAAAGAAAAAAGTAAAGCGAAGTAAAGGGTAACTGAGCACGCGCCTCTCCTCATGTCTACATGCCCTGGAAAAATGCCGTTTCGCTGGAAAAGTAAAGTTTTGCTGGAAGTGTGCAAATTCTTATCTGATGATGATAATGCAATAACGCCAAGAATGTCAGCAATCGAAGGAATTAATCACCGAAGAATATCAACCAAGCCTGCGGAGTGAAGAGGAAGAGTAACTGCGGGTAAAAAGTTTCCCTAGGTCTTGCTTCTCCCCTGATGTCCGAGCTGTTCCTGACAAGATATTTTT